>MU225677.1:1978500-2018889 GCA_018584345.1 Thuja plicata | reverse complement strand
CAAGAAGTTAACAACTAAATGGAGATAAAAATTAAACTAAAAATAAAGATGCAAGATTCTAACTTAAGCTATGGAAATGAATCTAAACTATTATGCCAAATATGAGATCTAAACTAAGTGCTCAAATTTTCTTAAGTGCTCAAGTGCTTCAAGTGCTCAAGTGCTCAATTTTCTAACTAACTTCAAAATGAGGAGTGAGGCCTCCTTTTATGGATTTGCTTATGAAAACGGAGGGCTAGGATTAAGTGGTGGAAAATGGGTGGCTGAGATTGAGGGTTAGGTAGGGTTTTAGTGGGAGTGAAGGAGATTAAGAGGCAAAAGAAATGAGTGGATAGGATTAAGAGGCAAAAGAGAGAGGAGTTGACTTTTGAACTAAAAGCCAAATGAAGAGACAAGTGACAAGTGTCACAAGCTCATAATTTTGGATTTGATCCATGAGAATGCACATGATTGGCTAGAGAAGGATTAATGAATTTAGAAAATAAAAAAAAAAATTTATTTAATAAATATAGGAAAAGCTCAAAATTAAATAAATAAAATTTATTTAATTTAAAAGAGAAAAGGGTAAATGACTTATCTAAATAAATAATAATATTTATTTAAATAATAGAGGAGAAAGGCTTAAAATTAAATAAATAAAATTTATTTAATTTTAAAAGGCAAAGTGAAGTAATTAAATTAATAATTTAACTAATAGAGGGATTAAGACATTTTTTGATGTCTACAAGATCCATATCAAGTTGTAGTAATGTCTCGAGTGTCTTGTATTCAAATTCAATAGGAATCATAGCATATTTTCCATATAGCATTTCAAATGGGTGAATCTAGTTGTTGTTATCCATATTTTTCTATAGGTATAAACTGATTCAAGCAATCTATTTTGCCCAATCCTTCTTCTAGACTACTAGTGTTTGGTTAATATTGACTCAATCTCCCTGATTGTAATTTTAGCCTGCCCATTTTCCTATAGATGATAAGGACTTAATTTTATATTCCTTATGTTATACTCATTGACTAGGGTTGTGATCAAAGTTGAATTTAATTGTGCAACTTGATCAGTCACAATCTCCCCTGGAACCCCACAGAAGGTAAAGATTTCATCATTAAGAAACTTTGCAACTTTTTTATCCTAGACATGCTTCATTGGCTTAACTTTAACCCACTTAGTTACATAATCAATACACACCAAGATGTGTGATTTTCCATTTGAGGGAGGATCTATGGGTCCTAAAAATTATATTCCCCATTTTTCTAATGGTGTAATAATTACTTGGGGGTACAATGAAATACCATTTAATTTAGTGGGTCTAGTCATCCTTTGGCATCTAACACACTTTCAAGTATACTTGGTTGCATCCTTGTATAGAGTAAGCCAACATTAACCTATATTCAAGATGTTCATTATTGTCCTTTTGGCTGAAAATTTCCCTCCATAGGGCTCATCATGACTTTCATGTAGAATGTCATAGGTTTCATCCTCCCTGAAACACCTTCTCATGACTTGGTCTGACCCTGTATAGAACAAAAAACTAGCTATCCAGGAAAAAATGAAACTCTTTTCAATAAGAAACCTTGTATCCTTTGGAGAGAAATGAGTAGGAATTATATTACAAACTATATAGTTAGCTATATCTACATACAAAGGTGTACAAATTGCAATAGAAAAAAAAAATTTCTCATCCATAAAAGAATCATCAATAATATATAAATATTTTTAAGTTTGTAGTCTAGAAAGAAAATCTTCCACTATATTGGGTTTACCTGGCTGATCAATTATGGTAATGTCAAACTCTTGCATAAATAATAACCATCTTTCCAACCTACTTGTTATTGCTGATTTGTTCATAATATAGTTAATGGTTGCATGGTATATATGCACAAAAAATTGATAACTAGTAATGTAGTGTCTAAATTTGTTAAGTGCATAAATAACTGCTAACAATTCATTCTCTATGATAATACAATTTAGCTCAGGTCCTTATGGGTTTTTGCTAATAAAATAAATGGATTTTTTCATAGTACCTTCTTTTTGGCGTAAAACTGCCCCAATGACATAGTCTAATGCATCTGTGTGAATATGAAAGGGTATTGACTGGTTAGGTCCTATAAGGATAGGAGATTGAGTAAGAACTAACTTAAGCTGCAATAAAGCTTATTCACATGCTGATATCCACTCCAAATATACATATTTGGTTAATAGAGTATATAATGGTCTTTCCATTTTGCTAAAGTCCTTAATAAATCTCCTATAATAACCTCCATAGATAAATTATCTCCTTACATCCTTTTGTTTAGTAGAGATAAGAATATTGAGAATAACCTCAATTTTTGTTGGATCAACTTGAATAGCAGCTTGTGAAATATAGTGACCTAGCACTACCCCTTCCTACATGATCATGAAACACTTTTCACTATTCAAAGATAGATTATTATCTTCACATCTTTGTAGTACCTTCCCTAAATTTCTCAATTCTCCCTCAAAGGTACTTCCATATGCAATTAAGTCATTCATATAAATCCCCATGCAGTCATGTGAAATATTTGAAAATGTGCTAATGCTTTCCCTTTAGAAAGTGGATGGAGTAACAAGCCAAATGAGAGAAAAAATATGCATAAGTTCCCCATGGGAAAATAAAGGTGTTATTTTCCTAATATTCTAGTGCAATTATGATTTGGTTGTATTCACTGAAACCATCCACGAATGAGAACTATTTCTTCCCTGCTAGAGAGTCTAAGACGTGATCTATAAAGGGAAGGGGAAAATTATCCTTTTTGGTTGCAATATTCAACTCTCTATAATAAAAATAGACCCTCCACTTACCACCTTTCTTAGGAACTGTGACAAGGGGTGGCATCCACTCACTATCAGAGATGGATAAATAAACCTAGCATCTAGTAATTTATTTAATTCTCCTTTGACTATTTCTCTAAGTGTAGGGTTGTCTTACTGACATACTATCCTCCTTGATATAGATTTTACGAGTATACAACTTAGGATCCAAACCCTTCATATCATTATAATCCAAGGGAAATGCTTTCTTGTGATATTGAAGCAATTTTGTCAAAGATATTTTATGATCTTGAGTGATCTTTCTATTGATGTTCAAGATTGTCCTTGTGAGACCTCAATTTTCTTAGTTAACTCTATCATGGATGCCTTGTTAGGCTTTAACAGATCCAGAATAATATAAGAATAAATAGTAATATGCAGAAAACAAAAGAAGAATAAAACTTATTACATATAAGACATATATTTAATGTGGTTCACCAAAAACCTAGGGTACGTCCACCTACACAACTGTCCAACCTTTCTTATTATCTAGCAAAAATAGTATACCAACATTACAATGCATTATGCATCTCAACCGCTTATAATATGTGTTTTAGGGAAACCTCTAAAATCAGCCACTTTAGGGTTTTAAAATGTCAACACCCACTACATGATTAGTCGCCACAATATCAACAATCTCCCACTTGGAGACTGATCAGGCTCCATACCAAACAATCTCCCACTTGGAGACTGAAACCACATGAAAATGTAGTATGTGCAAATCCCATTGGATAAAAGACTTTGTTGTGTATTAACTCCATGATCATCAGTCAAGAAGCCCAATAGAAGTTGAGCAAGAAACCATCTTCTCCTTGGGGACTACCTTCGTGAACATGTCTACAAGATTGTCAC
Organism: Thuja plicata; assembly: GCA_018584345.1. NCBI lineage: Eukaryota > Viridiplantae > Streptophyta > Pinopsida > Cupressales > Cupressaceae > Thuja > Thuja plicata. The sequence continues at coordinate 2,015,207 of MU225677.1, read as the reverse complement.
TTGTGTGAATCTTTTCAAGTCGTAATTGGCCATCCTCCAAAATAGACCTTATAAAATGGTATATGAGATGTATGTGCTTTGTCCTTGAATGAAAATCAAAATTCTTTGCAAGATGAATGGCACTATGGCTATCACTGTACAATGGGAGATCTTCCTGCTTCTGACCCATTTCCTCTAGAAAATATTGTAACCAAATCATCTCCTTGCTAGCTTCCGTAGTAGCAACATACTCAGCTTTAGTGGTTGAAAGTGCATTAACCTTATGCAATCTAGAAATCCAACTGATTGCAGTAGCCCCTACAGTGAAAACATACCCTGTAGTACTCCTCCTTGTATCAATATCTCCTGCCAGATCAGAATCAACAAATCCACTCAGAGTAAAACTGGATCCTATGAAACATAATTCCCTTATAGTAGTACCTCTCAAATATCAAAGAATCCATTTGACAAAATTCCAATGTTCCATACCCGAATTTCTCATATACCTACCGACGAATCCCATTGCATGAGCAATATCTAGCCGTGTGCATACCATTGCATACATCAGACTGCCAACAACTAATGAATACATGATGTTAGACATTTTATCTACCCCTTCCTGTGCCTTTGGGCACATTTCCTTAGTCAATTTAAAAAGACTAGCCAAAGGTGTACTGACTACTTTTGCATCCTGCATATTACATCTTTTCAACACCTTCTTTATATACTCACTTTGGGACAAATTCAAGGTTCTATTTTTCCTATCTCATGTAATCCTCATACCAAGGATTTGCTTAGTAGCACCCAAATCCTTCATAGAAAATTACCTTGCTAATTTATGTTTAAGTTCATTTATTTGTTTCATATTTGACCCAACAACAAGCATGTTATAAACATAGAGTAACAGGATAATGTAACTCCCATTATCCAATCTCTTAAAATATACACAGTGATCAAAATGAAATCTATGGTAACCTTGTTCATTCATGAAACTATAAAATTTTATACCATTGGTGGGGTTCCTTATTTAGGTCATACAGACTCTTCCTTAACCTGCACACTAAATTATCCTTACCCTTGACCTCATATCCCTCTGGTTATTGTATGCAAATTTCCTCCTCCAAATCTCCATGGAGAAAAGTTGTTTTGAAATCTAGTTTTTCAAGATGCAAGTTATTTGCAGCCACAAGATTCTAGTTGAAGTTATTTTTACAATAGGGGAGAATATTTCATCAAAATCTATACCCTTTTTCCATGAAAAATATTTTACCAGAAGTCTGGCCTTATAACTTTTCTTCCCTCCATCTTCCTCCTTCAGCCTATAAACCCATTTGTTAGGCAAGACTATTTTTCCTTCAGGTAAAGAGACTAATTCCCAATTCTTATTTTTCAATAAGGAGTCCATCTCCTCTTTCATGCCCAGCTTCCACTATTGTTTTTCATCCACCTGCATTGCTTCTTCATATTTTTCTGGTTCACCAGAATTAGTCAATAAAATGGAATACAAAGAAGGAGAAAACCTTTGAGGAGGTCTACTTGACCTTTTAGAATGTCTAACACTTATAGGAGTTTGTGGGATAAGATATTGTTGCTGAGCATCAAGTACCAATGGCATTTCATTTTTAGGAGCCTCATCCAACACCACATAATGTTGTTTGACCTGTTCATGCTTCTTTTCCTGCAACTGTTCTTTATAGATGACCTTCTCATTGAATATAACATCTCTACTTCTGATTATTTTAATATTTTCAAAATCCCATAACTGATAACTATAGTCATCTACTCCATATCCAATGAAGGAGCATTTTTTAGATTTAGCATCAAGCTTGGTTCTATTTTCTTTATCAACATGGACAAAAGCTTCGCAACCAAAAATTTTCAAAAATAGATAATTTACCTTTTTACCAGTCCATGCTTCCTCTAGAATACCACCATCCAAAGGGGCTAAAGGTCCTCTGTTTATCAAATAGACTGCAGTTTTTACATCATCTTCCCAAAAATGAAGGGGCAGTCTAGCATGCAATCTCATGCTCCTTGCACGTTCAATGATTGTCCTATTCATTCTTTCTAACACACCATTTTCTTGTGGGGTTCCTAGAACTGTCTTCTGCCTTTTAATTCCATTAATAGAAAAGTAATATTCAAAGGATTTGCTACAATTATCACCTCCATTATCAGATCTGAGACACTTCAACTTCTTTCCTGTCTCATTCTCAACCAAAGGTTTCCATTTGTTAAATGTTTCAAAAACATCAGATTTTTGTTTCAGGAAATATACCCATGTTTTCTTGGTTGAATCATCAATAAAAATTACATAATAATGAGAGCCACCAAGAGATGATACCTGAGTTAGTCCCCATACATCTGAGTGCACTAGCTCTAACTTCTCACTCTTCTTTTCTTTCCCAACTCTGAGAAATCTGACTCTTTTCTATTTTCCATAAACATGGTTTTCACAGAACTCTAAATCAATATTTTTCAGTCCTAGAAAATTCTTTTTAGAGTGAAGGATTTTCATCCCTTTCTCACTCATGTGCCCAAGCCTATGGTGCCACATTTTTGAATTTGTTCTTGCAATGTCTATAGTAGCTTTCCCTACATTAACATTATCAGTAGCAGCTAAGGTAGAATAAGTGTTACTAGTACACAAATATAATGTGCCTATATTTGCACCTTTTGCTACTACTAATGAAACCTTAGTGACCTTCTAGAAATTGTCTATAAACATGACTATGCAGCCTTCACTACCCAGTTAACCTGCAAAAATTAAATTTCTTCTTAAATTAACATGGAATGAATCCCTAGAATCAATTACCCAGGAATCATTAACATTATCCAAACATAAGATTAAAGCATCTTGTAAAGTATCACATAATCTTACAAGGTATGCCACAAGGAATCATTAAGGTATTCAAATGTTTAATAGCTTGAATTTAGTAAGGATATGAAAATTTGTTGCTAGGACTAAAAAATATTGATACCCTTAGTGACCTTCTAGACATTGTCTATAAACATGACTATGCAGCCTTCACTACCCAGTTAACCTGTAGAAATTAAATTTCTTCTTAAATTAGGGACATGCCTTACCTCATGCATTATCCATTCATTTCCATTTGGCAGCTTGGTCTTTATTTTCCCTTTCCCAAAAATAGGACAGGGCTCATCATCACCCTAATATACCTGTCCAAAATTACCTTGAACATAATCTTGAAAATAGTTTCTATTGGGTGTAGCATGGAATGAAGCCCCAAAATCAATTACCCATGAATCATTAACATTATCCAAACATAAGATTAAAGCATCTTGTAAAGTATCACATAATCTTACAAGGTATGCCACAAGGAATCATTAAGGTATTCAAATGTTTAATAGCTTGAATTTAGTAAGGATTTTCTTTCTAAGCTAGTAGGAAATATATTAAGCCTATGGGCATATGTGGTATAGTCATAGCTTCTACATAGAATATTAAATTCAAAGAGAAATGTGTCTGGGTCCTCTGTTACCAAGTTATAGAATTTAGGGAGGACTTAATCAATAATATTTTTGAGGTTATTTTTTTCATTTCGGTTAGTGATAGGGAATTTAAAAGTTGGGTGATTAGGTTTTTCCATCCTTGGGTGATCCCCTGTTTGATAAAATACTAAAACAAGTTGATTATTAGGTTGGTTTTGACCAAATGGGTCCCCATGTGGAGGAATATTCAGATTGGAAAAGATGTCACCAAAGAGATTTGGATAAAAAATTTATTCTTTCAAGGAAGAGGAAGAAGGGGCTAAATTTGTAATGGCATCAACATAAGGGTTCTCTTCTTCTTATTCTTCTTCTTGATAAACAAAGATCTCTTGTAGTTGGCTACAAGGAAGAGGATAATTAGGTAGAAATCTACCTAAGGAATCTCATCTCCTGTCTCTATGCATGAATATTGAGATGAATCAAAATATAACTTAACATTTATTGAATATAAGGAAAGCTAAAGACACCATTAATGAGGCTAAAACAACTAAAACTCATGGCTACAACAAGTCCTTAGTTTGACACCATCCCCAAAAATGATGCTAAAATGTTGGACTTCCAAATTAGATCAATAATTAAGCTCTAAAACTTAAACTCGGGGATTGGAAATAATCTCTAAGTATATATATTTCTTATGGTTAAGGCTCATTTACGTGTCAACCCTAGAACATGTACTTGAAATGGGCCAACATGGTATGTGCACTAAGTTCCAACCAAAACCATACTATCCTACAACTTAAAGGAAATTGTATGCAATGAAACAACTCAAATTCTTGAAAGAATCTATTAATGTAATTGAACTTAAAAAACTAACAACAACACTATTTAGAATAAACAGAGATGAAAATACTCTGTTTTCCTTGGCTATAGGAACTGTCACAAGAAATTGCTTCCAATGACCATAGGAACAAAAAAATGCTAAAAAAAACAACTATAAATTGAAGGAAAATTAACTACTAAACTAAAATAGGGGAATCCTCACCAAGTGAGCCCCCTTGGATGAGTATTTATAGAATTAACAAAGATTCTTATAAACTCAAAACATCATTTTCTTCATCCAAGAATTGCCATTACATAAACTAAAATTAAAATTGTTCTTAAATGCTAAAACCATAATCTGAAACTAAAATTGTTCTTTATATGCTGAAACTAGAAAACTACAATATTGTGTTCTTCTTTCTCTAACTAACCTTTTTAAAAGGTATCATAACTTATTTAAAGAGAAATACTCTAACTAACTCTAATGAACACCTAGTCCATTCCCAAGAAATAGGCAAACATACATTATTGCATTACAAGAAAGAAGGAAGGCTATACAACGAATAAGGAATAATTAGCTATTAAGTTTCAAAGGAAATATAGCATGACTTATTCTTTCCAGGTTTACTCCTTTTTTAGGATGATCATTAAAACTCCACAACTTGCTTCATATGAGCTATTGTCCGTCACATATTGAATCCTTCAATTTTTGGCAACTGATTAACCATCTTGACTTTGTTCTTGGCTACATGCATGACATGAATCTCCTTGAGTGCATGCTTGATTGGTTTTGGTCCTTAATTACCTCTACATCATAACGCCAGTGTACACAACAACATAGTATATCCTTTTGATTGGAATATAACAATTCATTAAACTATAACTATAATTAACATGGATAATTTTTTGGAATTGTCTTTTGTTGTTGTTGTTATTAGCATTCATGTTTTGTCACTGATGTCAACATATGTTTCTATGAAGGTAGAACATACTAGTTATTACTTTTTCTGGGTGACTGACAAAAGTGTATGGGTATTGTACTATTGTTTCAGAATGAGAGAAGATGGTTATGTGTACAAGGATGTGTTATGATATTATTTCTAAGGTCGTATGGATTACTATTATAGATGGAGCGAGTTACAGATGTTTTAGTGAAAACTAGGTACTGGACTATGACTCATATTTGCCAGAGTTAGTCTCTATATTTTGAGGATAAATTACGTGCGGTAAGGTTTTGTTGACAATACTTTGTGACCGGGTCCACCAACAGAGGTAAGTTGTCACTGGGTACCAGGGTACCGGCCAACTTTGCCTGTAAAGGTTTTCCAGGGAAATGATATTCCCCGGGCCTCCAAGCACATGAGAGTCAGGTCTTGAAAGTACAGGGGCTCAGTTGGGAAATGTGACTGTTTTTTTTGAGGGGGATAGTTGGTTATCTAAACTCACCTTCTCTAGGGATTCAAGTAAGTGGGGTTTCCTGCAAGCGCGCATTCACTTAACAAATAAACTTCAAAAGATACTGCAGAGTTAGAAAGATTTCATCTACCTATAGTTATACTAAACATTCAAAACATCAACAATGCTCTAACACACTACACTAAATACTGAAGAAATATAGAACCATCAGCTCATATTTAATTAATAGAGGAGTAAAAGGAGGTTGTTAATCTACTTGAAGTATAAGAGAAAATGACACAAAGAACAAAGCATAAAATATCATTAACCCAGAGATCAGAATGCCAGCAACTTCATTGATATAACTCTTCCTTCTTCATTAACATATCTTCCAGCAAGAACTGGTGCATATTACAGTGGTGGCTCCAAGGGAGCATTTAACTACTGAAAGCTTAGAAACTATGGAGCATTGAGCTCTGCAACTAACTGAGAAAACCAAATTGCTATTAGCTATGGACTACAAAATCATCAATTTTGCCGACCCTTGGAATGAGGTTAGACTTATTATTTATACACATCATTTGACCTAAAAATTAACCTAAATTATTTTACACCTTACAATATAATACTATTTTTCGGTGGCCGGTACTACCTACACCACTCTACAAAAGACCTCAAGATAGAAAAGGTCTGACATGTTAGAAGAATAAGACAAGAAGAGAGGATTGGAAGAATCGGCCTTGAGAAGAGATCCAGGAGGAGAAATAAGAAATTTGATCCCCTGGGGATCGAGACTACATGCCTCATAAATAGGAGGGTGGCTCACTGTCTCCAATGTGCTAGGTGTAATGTTGAAGTGGCACCTTGGGAAGACCATCTGTTAGAAACCCTCTTGTCAAGCCGATGTGCCTTTTTGTGGTTACCTACCTTCTGATAACCTTTATTAACTGCCTTGAAATTGACTGGTCGGCCTTGGGAACTGGGACATGGGTCACTTAAAGAATACAAAAAATTGGGATCCAAAATTTTGGGATCTGGGAACTTACGTTCTAAAAGAATGAATGAATACAACTGATACATGGTTGGCGAGATTCTCCAGGCTCTGGAGAACTTTATTGCTCATGATTTTTCCCAAGCCTCCAAAACTTGGCCTATGCTTTCTTCATCTACATCTCTGATGTTGTCCCATCGACTGCAAAAAAACTCCAATGCTTCTTGAAGATCTTGGGCCCCACTCTGAAATTCATCCACCATCTTGATGGCATCATGTGATCGGATCATTGTCTTGGACAATCTGGATAACCTGCCTTGGTCAAAATCTCTGGTAGGAAAATACAGGGACTCCATTCACTCATCAAACTTGCTGAGGACATAGTCCTCTGGGGTACAGATTCTGGTGGTGAAGGGATCGACTTGCAATACTCCAGCCATGAATGCTTGAAACAAACCCCAGGGGTATTGGGTTGTGGTCACTTTCTCTTTCAAGGCCTTAACTAGTTCCTTGTATACCTCAATCCTGAGGACAAGTCTGGAGTACTGGGCCTAGAGGAAATCATATGATTCATCTCCCAAAATTCCTCCCTTTGTGGCGACATCTTCTCCTATGTTGTGGATTTCCTCTAACCCAGCCTTCCATTTTTCATACTTTGCTAAATCTTGCTCCCATATGAGAGCAAAGCCCTTTGCCTGGCTGCAAAGAGCATTGACCTAATAAAGGTCTAGGAGGGATGCCACTAGAAATTTTCTCATGGCAGCTACTTTCTCAGCGGCCAACCCATCTATAGCTTGTGCTTTCTTATTCATGATTCGTAGAGAATCCATGTCGCTCTATGTAAGCGGCAATCTGGAGAAAGATGTTCCAGGGTGGACCTCAGACAAAGGCTGTGTAAGTTTTGCTAGAAGTACAAGGAGATTGGAATTTGTCTCTCTTTCCTCCTTTATCTTTTGGGCTTGCTTGATGTATCTAGCCTCTATCACCTTGGTGGCTTCTTTCAGTAAATCTAGCTCACCCTATTTGTCTCTCCTCCCTAGTGCTACTTCGGTTATGTTGTAATCCTCGGGCCTTATGGCCGCTGCCTCTACATCTAGTGGGGGTGTTGTGATGGTCACAACTATGCTACCTATCAGACCAGTCCAGAGAGTATGGATGGTCCATTCTTTCTTGGGCTTTTTAGCCTCTACATTCTTGGCCATCATCTTGGCCAGCGAGAGTGTAGTGCCTGATGTCACTGCCGAAGTCTTTCTTTTCTTTGATTCAACCAACCATTGGGGCGGCTGGAGTGGATTTTCTGCTAAGACCTATTCATTGGGATTCCTTTCAGAATCAGGTGATATCTTCTTGGAGTATACATTATCTTCGGGCTCTTTCTCCCCCTCTTGTTCTGGTTCCTTTTCTTGTTTTTGTTCTTTTTCTTATTCTCCAGAACCTTCAATATTTTTTGCCATGCTGGCATATTTTGTTGTACTATCTGAAACCTTTTCTCTAGTCTCAAGATCATTTGTATTTTTAGGGACCTCCTTGTCCCTCCCAGTGCCAACTGATTCTGCATTTTCATTGTCTGAGGCTTCTTGATCAATCTCTTGCTGCTCTTGGGCTTTATCGGTCTCATCTATTGGAACATTCTCCTCCACCAAAACATCCTCTAGAGGTGGGTGAGGTCTCTAGCTGAAATTTAACAAGGCAGTCACCATTACTACCTCACCGAATTTCCTTTGGGGTACTTGATCACCCGAAGTAACCAAAGGCATTTGGAGCATGATGATCAAGGATATGGTTGGTCCCGTGGGTCTAGGTTCCCTGACCATCAATTTCTCATCTGTGTATTGCCTTGGTGTGTCTTCAGTCTCCTCAACTGGTATCTTCTCCTTCTCAGGCCCTATTTGTACTTCTTCTCAAGCTGCTTTTTTTGATGTATCTTCTTTTCCTAGGATTTCCTTTTCTATGGGGGCCTCTTCTTTATCTTGAGCTGCAATCTCCTCCATTGCATGACCTATACCTTGTTGGAATTCCATGAGCTTCTCTACCAAGAAAGTGTCATCAAAATCATCATGTGGGGGCAAGGAGTCCAAAATATCTTATATTTTAGGAGAGTCCAAATTGACATCTATCAGGGGCATATCCGGCATACCGGGACTAGCGATTGCACTTGGTGTAAGGGTCACCTTCTTCTTCTTCTTTCTCTTTAGTGGAGCCCTAGTGTCCAAAATACTAGTAGACTTTGCCTTAGAAAAAGTCTATCTACTCATCATTGCTGCCAATGATAGGGATCCCACCAGGCGAGCAGATTCCATTAGAGCTACAAGGAGGCTGAAGGATACCTGCATACTTATTTGCTGGCTGGCCAGCTTTTCCGACTCCATTTGTTGATGTAGCTGAGCCATCAGAAGGGTGGGGATCTAGGGAGGCACTTTTGGAACTAGGACACCCTCTTTCTCTTTTCCTTTACTTGTGCTTGGTTCAGCGGCCATGGAAGATGAAGAAGGTCCGGCGCCAACTGAAGAGGGAGTGGCCCATTTGATCATTGGCTTCTTTCGAGTGCTCTTAGGACACGCCTAGGAAAAATACTGGTGACTTGCTTCCAAAATGGGGTGACATACCCCTTCAATTTTTAGGTCCTCAGGGGTGGCCCAATCCACTGAAGGAAGATCTATCTTGTCTAGCCATTGTTCTTTATATGCTGGATTGTCCAGTGACCCGTCATCTGTAAATCCCTTTAGGAAATTGTGAAGGTCAAGTGCTTTCATGAGCCCTTTGCTCATTCACAAATGTTGTTGGGCCCAGAGATTGAAATTGTCTTGGCAGTCTGCCCAAAAGTCTTCAATATCTAATTCATGTAGTGGGGACGCCCAGGGAAGTGTTGTGGCAATCTTGTCAAGAGGGTCATAGTTCTTTCGGGCATGGTGGAACTCTACCAGCCCTAGTTTCTTTAATTCACTATTTGCTTTCCTGGCTATGGTGAGGCTACATGTATAAATCCCGCATGAGAATGGGAATGGGATGTTGATGACCTTCTTTAATGTAAAGAAAGCATGCAAATCCATCATCTGCCAGCAAAACTCTAAAAGAATAATTTTGTCCCCGCAATACTAGGGCAGAAGATGAGGCTTCTCGTTGAAGCTGGTGACCCAAATGTAGGTAAGGTGTTGGAATTGAGTAAAATAACAGCCATAGGTGCTGACTAGAGTCATCACTTCTTGTGATAGTCGGTAAATAGAATCTTGAGTAAGTGTTAGAATGTTGTGGTAAATGAAAGCCTCATTTACCCAGTAGAAATTTGAGAAACTGAGTTCCCATTGCACTTGGGGATAATGGTCCCATGGTTTCATCTAGCTCGGCCTGTTTCCAAGATCCCCAACTGTTCCCAAACCTGGAAAATATAGTCTTTATTGTGCTAGTGCCCATAGGATGTATGAAGTCATGTAAAACTTGGAGTTATGGACAACCCCCTTTAGCTATTTGTCCACGTGGTTGGATATGAGGGCCGTCCAGTTCAAAGTCTAACTACAAGTGGTGATGCAGTACAGAAAGTAGTACATCCATGCTGAGAAATCTTGGGCATGGGGAAATCCAAAGATCCTTAATAAAAATACAATGCCCACTTGAATGGTCTCTTTGAATTCCCCGCGGGGAATTTCCAACTTCTTCCTCTTGTAATCCCTCTTTGGGATTTTCAACCAGTGGTTGTTGATATGTTGCCAGGAAATAAGTTCAGCACCTTTGAGCTCCTGCAATGTCTGGAGCCAATTCTGGATAATGAATTCATTGAATTATGGGATCCCCAGCCCCAAGGTGAAAGTTGCTACATCCAAGGTGACGATTGTTGTTGGGTAATGTAGTGGTCAGGGATCCGAAAGTAGGACGGTCTGAGTTGGTGCATTGTACAATATTTCTAGTTGGAGTATTAACTCTGGTGATTGCATTGAACAAGGAAATTTTTCCGCTTTGATGATACCAGAGGCGGCTATCTGAGTGGCCAGATTGTCTCTGGTGCCCTTCAACCTATAAATGGCTTGAATCAAGCCTTGCATTTCTGCACAAGGCTCGGGCCCTATATCTGTTATCTCTTGAACTCTGGACTCTATTTTTTATCCCACAATGACACCATCCTTGGGATATTTGGAGGTCAAGGGTAGCTTTGCCAACAACCTCTCGGCCTTAGTTTTGGTGGTCGCTCAGGTGGAAGTGGTAGGCAGCTCTAGGCTGGAAGGAGGGGTGATCACTTTAGACATCTTTGATCAACTTGTTTTCAACCTCCAAGACCAGAGAACCATTAGGATGTGATATATATAGAATATTAGAACTCCGGGGAAATTGTCACCACCCTGCACCTATTCAACAAGTGTTAGCATACATCAAAAAATCTCAGAATACTTGTAATCAACATGAATAGGACTCCGGGGGAAATTGAACCAAATGACAAGGGGAAACATAGGACAATGAAATTCTTGAGACCCGGAGCCCAGATAATTTAGCCATTGCCATTCTGATGTGACCAGTAAGAAACCATATTTGGCTGACATGGGCTGGCACATGGTCAGGTGGCAGGCAACACAAAGGCATTAATGATGACAAGTGGGATGACATGGGGTAAAATAAATTCCAGATGGGACACAGTTTGAATGCCCACTCATTGGAAATTAATCCCACCATTAAGGTGATGAGACAAAGGAGAGAGAAAGCCGTAATGGCTTGAACCAGTGAGGTACTGAGTTTGAATCGTGGTGACTCTATCTCAGCAAAATTGGTCTCATTGGTGAAAACACATGATAGAGCGCAAGGAACTCACAAGATTATATAGATATACAGGATATATACATACACAAAAATATAGAGAGTTGAGGGGCGAAACACATATACACAAGATATACAGCATTTACAGGCTTTCACAAATTTATACAACTATACACATATATGCATGAACTAATCCAAGAAAATATACATTATCAACATTAATCTACATCTATGCAGAGGATGAACAACCCTCTTGCAGATCCAACCCACCAACGGGAGGCGAATCAAAGACAAAACATGAAATGAAAAACCAGTAGAACAAACAAAGACCAAAGAACAAAAGGGAACAATAAGAAAAACACAGAAACAATAAGAAACCAAAGAACCTACATGAGATCCAAAGAAGAGTGGGGAAAGAGCACACCAGGAGCACTCCCATAACAAGTTCTACCTTTAAATGACCATGGACAGGTACCTCGAATCAACTAGAAACAACCCACTAAGCACAAAGTAATCAAATTTTAGTCACCTAAGTATCGCTCTAGGTGCACAAGTGTTTTTAATCATGGTAACTATAAAAGTGGCTTGTAATTTCTATTTATACCCAAGGTTAAAGCAAATTATCCTTTCTCCGCAAACTCCAGAATAGGAAAACCTCTGGACTCTGGGCCCAGGGACTCCACGCAACCATACCTTCCTGTGAGAAGAAGATATCATGGCGGAGAATCCTGGAGTCCAGAATCTAACTCTAGAAGAACAAAAAACTCCGAGACTAGGTCCTGGAGACACGAAAGAGAAGAGAAAAAAGAAAACAAACATCACAAGAGGGAAAACCCAGAGAAGAAAGAAAAGAAAAAAAAAGATAGAAAACAAGGCAAGAGCCAAAAGCAAAAAGAGGGGACCCAACATTTTACACACAAAATGTAGGGATGGGTATGCAGGGCATAACAAATGATGACTATCTGGGATGAATGCCTTAGTGCATTTGAAAGCTACGGAATCTCTGGTTAGAAAAACTGGAACCAATCGTTACTTAGAGCATCCTGTCTGCAAGGGGCGAAGCATTTGAGAAAATCTATCTCATACATGATTCAACCATGGTCTTTCGTCAGTTGTGAAGTGTGTTCTTTGGAAGAAAATCAAGCTGATGACCTTTGGGAGAAGCGGAGAAGAGGCACTAAGTATATCGATCCAAAGTCATCAAATATGTGCATTTCCCCTGGATACCAAAGTTTCTCCATCTTTCTTTCCTTTATTGTTTTCTGGATGGAAGGGTGGTACTTCTTTAACCATTAAGCTTAAGCTTAGCTAATTTTAACAGTGGTACTTCTTTCACCTTTCCATCCACTTCAAATTGCTAGATAGGAAAGAAAACTTTGGACCCGGGAAGAATTTTAAAAGTACAGACTTGGGTCAACAAACTAGTGCGATCGATCTGCTCTTGGTGTGTCCAATTACTTGTTCCTTTAGATTTTGAGTTAACTGATTTCTAGACTTCTGGGGTTGAATCCGATTAAGATTACTCATATCCTATTACCAAACTTACCATAACTCCAAAGACCGGACCAATTCCACCATGCTAACAATAGATTCTGAGTTCACCAAAATGCAAAAGGTACCATCCTAGAGACTAGATGTTATGCAATGAATACCGGCCTACAAAAAGGGAGGGAAAAATACTGGGAGCTTGGAAAAGAAAACAAATAAAGCCAAGAGAACAAAGAAAAAAAGAAAAGGAGTGGCCCTGGAGGGTAACCAACAACTATTTACAAGGAACCTCAAACAAGACACCGGGAAAGATATTTACAAGCAAGAAGAATATACACATAGTACAACTCACAAAAAACCTGCCTCATTTGAAATAATGTTTGAGAAACTATCCATTGACGGGAAATGGGATAGCTTCCCCAGTCATGGTACTGAGGTGATAGGTATTTTCCCTATAGATTTCTGAGATCAAATATGGTCCAAGCTAGAGCCGTTGGAATTTGGTGTGCTTTCCTTTGTTTTCCCAAGCCTTATCCCACAAGAGGACCAAGTCTAAAATTTGGAAGGCCTTATATTGGGCTCTCTGATCAAACCATCATTTCACTACTGCTTGGTGATGTGCAAAATGTTCATGGGCCATGTCTCTTTGTTCTTCCATTCACACCAAATTTATGAGCCGAACCTCCACAATATTGTTTTGGTTGGTGAATTCCTACATAAACTATAAAACTGGGATTTGTAATTTAATGGGGAAGACTAGGTTCTGGCCATAAACCAGATGGAATGGGGATGTTCCTAGGGTGGCCTTGATTTGAATACGATCCACCCAAAGGGAAAATCTCAGCTTTTGGTGCTATTCCTGGGGATTCTCTTCTAAAAGGTGTTTGATCACTTCAAGAAAATTTTTGTTGGTTGATTCAGCCACACCATTCCCCTGGGGGTAATAGTTGCTAGAAAAATTTAGAGTGATCTTCTGGTCATAGGTCCATTCAAGTAATTACACCAAAGAAAATGCCAGACCATTATCACACACTATAGCAAAGGGCATTTTGAATATTGTGATGATGTTTTCTTACAGGAATTTTATAACTATGTCTGCCTTATTGTTTTTACAAGGTATTGCTTAAGACCACCGGGTGCAATAATCAGTAGCAGTTAGAATGTACTGGTGGTTGGCAGACAAGTTGGGGTTGATTTCCCTAATAAAGTCAAATGCCCATTGGGCGAAGGGTCTAGCTTTGAAAAATAGCTACAAAGGCATAGCTGGATTACGCTCACGATGTGTCGTAGTTTGGCAAGTATAGAACTTCCAGACATGAGTATAGACATCTTTGAAGATATAGGGCCAATAGTATCCAGCCTAGAGGATTTGATGGGTAGTGGCATTAGCTGAGCCATGCCCGGTTCCAAAATACCTATGAAATTCTTTGATTATTTTTGCAGCTTGAACCCTATAAATGCACCAGAGGTACACTCCTTCATAGTTCCTTCGAAAAAGTGTGGCATTTTTTTATCATGAATTGTGCACTTTTCAACCGCAGGGCACGATGTTTGTTTGGAGGCAATCCGTTCGAGCACTTGTTATTTAATAACAAGTACACTAGGTATGTGTACCATGGATCCTGAGTAATGGACTCCACTATATATGCCTGACATTCAATGTGGGGAGTCTCTTCTGCCATCGCTCTAAATAGTCCCTGGCCTCAGACTATCTTCATGGGTTGCATTTCTAAATCGTATTCCTGGAGGATGGCCATCCATTTCCCCTGTCTCTCACCCAATTCACTCTGCATCAGTAGAGACTTTACTGCCTGGTCTAGGATGATAGCATGTACCTTGCTCCAGAGAATATAATGCCAAAATTTCTTCACGGTGTGAATGAGAGAAAAGGCCTGCTTTTCCAAGGATGAGTACCAAAATTTGGAATTCTTGAAGGAGGATCTCATAAAATCTATTGGTCATTCTTCCCCTTCAACCTTTTGGTTCAAAACTGCCGCTGTAGAATGTGGCAAAGACAATGAATAGATATAAAAAGGGAGGGAATTTTCTGGACTAGCCAGAACTGGTGCATGCATTATCATCTGTTTAATCTGGGAGAATGCCCACTTTTCTTCTGGACTCCACTCAATTTTGGTATCTTTCTTCATCATTTCGTTGAGTGGCTTTATGATCTCGGTGAATCCAGAGATGAATCGCTGGACAAATTTGATCTTTCCAAAGAAAGACCTCATTTCCTTCTTGCTACTGGGCATTTATAGGTTTAGCAGTGCTTCAACTCTCAGGGTCGATGGATATACACTTCTCAGAGATGATATGCCTGAGAAATTTCCCTTCAGTGAGCCTGAATATGCATTTCTTAGGGTTGAGGGATATTCCATACCAGTGACATCTCTCACAAATCTGGGCTAGGTGGGTGAAATGATCATGCCTGTCATGGGAAAAGATGGTCAAATCATCCATGTAAATGATTATACACCAGTTCACAAGGCCCTCAAACACAATGTCCATGGCCTTTTGAAATGTGGCCCCTGTGTTAATCAAGCCAAAGGGAATTCTCTGATAGGAAAATTTTCCCCACTTGGTGGTAAATGTCGTCTTGTCTCTATCTTCATATTTCACCATGACTTGGTTATACCCGGAGTACCCATCCAAGAAAGACATCATTTGTTATCCATTCATGATTTTTTATACCTCGTCTAGTGAGGGGAGAGGGTGATTGTCTTTCTTGGAGGATTTATTCAAATTTTAGAAATCCACGCAAAGGTGGAGTTTTCCACTTTTCTTCCTTACAGGGACAAGGTTGGCAGCCCATGTAGTGTGCCAGATGGGAAAGATTTTCTGGGCTGACAATAGTTTTTGAACCTCCTGGTAAATCAGAGGCTCAATCAGTGGGTTGACTGGTCATTGCTTTTGCTGAAAGGGCTTAGCATTAGGTTTGATCAGGATGGTATGAGTCATAATGGATGTATAATAGGTTTTCAAGTCCTCATACCCCCACGTGATTATGTCTATATATTCTTGGAGAACTGCGAGAATCTTCTCCTTCTCCTCAGGGGAGTAGGAGGTGCCAATGTGTATCATTTTCTCTTCACCAGGCTGGCTGATGTTTACTTTCTCAAATTTTCCTCCCTCAGAGGAGGATGATATCTTCTCCTAGCCCCAAGGGTCTGAGTTGAAGATTTGTTCAAGCGCGACCATCCCTTTCAGAATGGTGTTTGTTGGTAAGTCCATGATCCCATCATCTTCATCACCCTGCCCAATATCATCGTGATCTCTCTCTTCCACTATTTGGTCCTCAAAGACAACAAAATTTTCCACGAAGGCTAGGATATGTTGGTCATCCTCAAAGACCTGAAAATGGGTGACATTGTCAAGAATGGATGGGGTGGGGATCATCTCAACAGAAAATCTCTAGAGTCACGAGTCGACCATGGGCTCAAGTGTGCTGGAAAAAATAGCAAGGACATCCAGGACATAATTCAATCTCTAGGGGATAAGATCAATTCCAAAGGCATCAAAATCCTCAATAAGGCTCCATGCCTAGTTGCAGTATGCAGCCAGCCTCTTATCATGATAGGTATATTAACTCTAGACTTGTTTAACAATCAACTCTGAATCACCCAGGGCTCGGAGGTGAGTGATTCCTTTCCTTAGTGCAAACAGGAGTCCAAGGACCAAAGCCTCATACTCTATGATGTTATTCATGCAATTGAACTATAGCCTATAGAACGTGAGGAAGGATTTTCCCTGTGGGTTGATTAATTCTACTCTGGCCCCACAGCCCTGTTCGGATTAGGACCCATCAAACTTAAGGGTCCACGGGTCATCGTTTGCTATTTGGGGTAGGGAAGACAAAGTGGGTTTTGGATTATTCTTTGAAGGGTTGGGAGGAGTTTCCTCCGGTGCTGATTGTACATGGGTGAGGTTTATCTTTGAAGGAAATTCTAGTTGGGATTCCCGGACATGTGGCACCGAAAAGGAACTGCCGATAGGAGCAGTGGGTTTCAAGTAATAAGCTATGCACTCTTTCTTCTGGAGGGAATTGATATGTCAGGTAGCAGTGGTGAGGCAAGGTTCACACTCTAGCTCTAAATGTTTTTGGTAATGTACTTGGCACCAAGTTCCAGACAAGAGTGTGGTGGGGGTCACTATGACACCTTGAGAGTTGACCTCAACCCTTAATTTTTCTTCCAGGTCCTAGGTTCTCTATAGAACTATGGGGTCCTCCCCGAGGGTGAAATCAAATGTTAAGATCTCAAGGGGTTGGTACACCCCCGAGGAAGTATTAGAGAATAGGACCTCATTCACCCTCCTGAATTCGATGAGGGCTTGTCTCATCTGGGGCTCGCTTTCAACCTGGATCTTGTTAGATTCTCCTTCCCAGGGGAGCCATAAGTGGGAGAAGTCAGTTGAGAAGTATCCATTTAGGGATTTGGACCAATTCTAACTTAATAACATCCCATAAGTCTCTGGGATGTCCACCACTTGGATGTCAATTGTGCTGGCTATCTTGGGGTCCTAGATGAGTTGAATCTAGACATTATTTAGTTCACCCACCATTTTTATAGCAGTCTCATCTAGTTGGATTACTGCAGTGTTAGACGGGGTGGGTCAGAATCTGAGCTTCTGTCATATGGATAAAGGCATGATATTTCCCGAAGCTCTGAAATCTACTAGGAAGTTATGTATATTCTTTCCTTGTATGTTCAAGCCTAGCAGGAAGGGAGGATCTTTAGTGTTTCCCTGGAAGAAAACTGCATTGGCATCCTCAAAAGAGACAGTCTTGGGTGGGCAACTGATGGCTTCTAGGTTTCCCAAGAGCTTCAGAAGGGACTTATTTTGCTTGGGACAGTTGAGTAAAACCTCCATCAAGGTCATGGAGGTGGTGGTTTGTTCTAATGCCTTTGTGATGTCAAACCTTCCTGCCAGGAATTGATGGCTTCCCTCAGCTAGGTCCTTAACTTGGCTAGAGCCAGGGCCTTTTGGAGGGGAAAACTGATCAGTCATGTTGTCTAGGGAGGAGTGACTTTAGGAGGTGTGGGTGCATAAATTGGTCCCTTACCAGCCTAACTCCGAGTGTTGTAGGGAGTCCGTGGGTTGGTGAAGGTTTTGGCCTCAAAGGCCAGGATAGATTCATCAAAGAACCCCTGTAGTTCGGGTTCGTCTTTGTCTTCTATGGCAGTCCCAAAAGAGATGGTCTCATAGGCGAAGGCACCATGAGTGGGCTCTTGTATAGGAGGTTTTGGGGGAGTAGGATCAAAATCTTGTTGTCTATCTAGCTAGGAAATCATGATGACTTTCTCTAGCATGGCACAATTTACCTCATTGTGAGAGCCTATGTCATGCAATCTACACCAGTTGGTCATGGGCTAGAATTCTATGACTGGCATGAAATGGGATAGTCCAACACCACCTTGATTGGTGTTTTGGTTCGGAGGCAGACCTCCACCATTGGCATTGTTATTCCATTACTGTTGATTAGGCCGAGGCCTGTTGTTGTAGTTTCTTCCTCTGGCATTGTTATTTCGTTGGCTGGAGAAAATATTCCCTCTCTAGGAATTGGAGTTCTGGGGTGCGAAGAACCCCGCCTTTAGTTGACCCATGCCCACAGTCAGTTTAGACAACATTCTCCAGAGGGATTCAACCTCGGCAGTCAACTGGGTATTTGCATCACAATGTGACAGTTGTGGTTGTTGATTTCCTAGGAAAGCAACAACATTCACTGGAGTTGAGGGCACAATCCCCTAGCCATGGACAAAAAGAAGAAAGGCACTCTGGGAAGTTGTGTCTGTGGTTGTTGCATTTTCTGTGGCTAGTTCTAGGGAAAAGATTCCAGACACGGTGTTTTCTAGGTCTGAGATAGATACATAGACCAGGCCTGCTGGTCTATCGACGGTGGTGGGGGATTCATGGCCATTATGGGGCACCCATTTCATAATTGGGGTTATATCCCCCAGTGTAAGAAGTTCCACTAGGTATCATGTTAAATGGCATACTCTGCCCAATCTCGCCTGGGGATTTGTTAAGACCATGGGAAAATTCCAAGGCTAGGTTGTAAACCTTTTCCAAAGTATCCCGATCACTGGGGTGATAGTTCTCTAGAGGAGAGTGGAAATGAAGGGGTCCATCCCATTGAGATAGGTCTAGATAGTTACATCTGTAGATGAGATAAAGGGACCCGTGCACCACTTCAAGGTGTGTTGGAATTGGTGGTTAAATGATGCAAGGGTTTCATTTGGTTCCTTCCTGATAGAAATGAACTAGCTATGGGACCACACTGGGTCCCCATGTACGCGGAAAGTAGCCAGGAAGGCATCCTCCATGTCCTGCCAACTGTTGATGGAGATAGTAGGAAGGTTAAGGTACCAGTTTAGTTTGTTCTATCCCAGGGACAAAGGGAACATCTAGGTCACAATGTCTTGATGTTGGATCCGGTGTCAGTTCATGACATCTTTTTATGTCTACAGATGCTCTTATGCGGTTCATGACCCTAAGTGCTCATATTGGGGGCAAATATTTTCTAGGTGCGAAGGTAAATCGTTAGCTACACCAGGAAAAGTTCCCATTGGGGACCCAGTATTTCCAAAATATGCAGCCATTCGGGGAGTTGGATTTTGACTAGGTTGAGTGCTAATTCCCAAGATCATCTGGGGGACTTGGGTATTCTGTGGTATGCTAGATCCCTAGACGATGGTGACTGTCTTGGCTTTCGGGGTCCATTTCTTTTGAGCGGGAGGCTTGAGTTCAACAAACTATCTGGGATTGGGAGCTGATCTAAGGACTCTTTCAAATATTGCTGGTGAAAATGATCCGATCCCACTGAAGGCTTGACTCTTAAAACTATGGCTTGCAAAACCCTTGGGCGGTGTAAAATATGAATCCTCAGAGGGGGATGAGTTCATGCCCTCCTTCTAGTGCCAATTTCTATTAATAGGACTTTGTGACTAGGTCTGCCAATAGAGGTAAGTTGTCACTGAGTACCGGAGTACTGGCCAAATTTGCCAGTAAAGGTTGTCCAGGGAAATGAGATTCCTTAGGCCTCCAAGAATGTGAGAGTCAGGTCTCTATAGTGCAGGGGCTTAGTTGGGAAATGTGACTATTTTGTTTGAGGGGGATAGCTGGTTATCTTAACTCACCTTCTTCAGGGATTCAAGTAAGTAGGGTTTCCTACAAGCACGCATTCACTTAACAAATAAACTTCAAAAGATACTACAGAGTTAGAAATATTTCATCTACCTATAGTCATACTAAACATTCAAAACATCGACAATGCTCTAACACACTACACTAAATACTGAAGAAATACAGAACCATCAGCTCATATTTAATCAATAGTGGAGGAAAAGGAGGTCGTTAATCTACTTGAAGTATCAGAGAAAAGGACACAAAGAACACAAAGCATAAAATACCGTTAACCTAGAGATCAGAATGCCAAAAACTTCATTGATATAATTCTTCCTTCTTCATTAACATATCTTCCAGCAAGCACTGGTGCGTATTATAGTGGTGGCTCCAAGGGAGCATTTAACTACTAAAAGCTTAGAAACTATGGAGCATTGAGCTCTGCAACTAAGAACTGAGAAAATCAAATTGCTATTAGCTATAGACTACAAAATCATCAATTTCACCGACCCTTGTAATGAGGTCAGACTTATTATTTATACACATCATTTGACCTAAAACATAACCTAACTTATTTTACACCTTATAATATAATACCATTTTCCGGTGGGCGGTACTACCTGCACCACGCTACAAAAGACCTCAAGATTGAAAAGGTCTGACATGTAAGAAGAATAAGATAAGAAGAGAGGAGTGGAAGAATCAGCCTTGAGAAGAGATTCAGGAGGAATAAGAAGAAATCCAATCCCCCAGGGATCGAGGCTACATGCCTCATGAATGGGAGGGTGGCTCACTATCTCCGATGTGCCAGGTGTAACATTGAAGCTGCACCTTGGGAAGACCATCTGTCAAAAACCCTCTTGTCGAGCCGACGTGCCTTGTTGCGGTTACCTACCTTCTGAAAACCTTTATTAACTACCTTGAAAGTGATTGATCAGCGTTGGAAACTGGGACACAAGTCACTTAAAGAATACAAAAATGTGGGATCTAGAATTCTGGGATTCGGGAACTTATGTTCTGAAAGAATGAATGAATACAACCGATACATGGCTGGCGAGATTCTGTGGGCTCCAGAGAAATTTATTGCTCATGACTTTTCCCAAGCCTACAACACTTGGCCTATGTTTTCTTCATCTACATCTCTAATGCTATCCCACCGACTGCAGACAACCTCCAATGCTTCCTAAACATCTTCAGCCCCGCTCCGAAATTCATCCACCATCTTGATGGCATCATGTGATCGGATCATTGTCTTGGACAATCTGGATAACCTGCCCTGGTCAAAATCTCTAGCAAGTAGATACAGGAACTCCATTTGCTCATTGAACTTGCTGAGGATGTAGGGTAAAAGTACAAACCTGTGTCACACTTTTATAAAGGAAAAGGACCACAACATGCAAACTGTTCAACTTTAACAACATAAAAGTTGGCATTTGTATTTACAATTTGAGGATGATGTAAACTAAAGAAATGTGTAAAAATGGATTAAGTTTATGTCTATAATTTAAAAAAAATAAATTTGAACAATAATGTATATAGTTTTTAAATTTTTGAAGTCCATTTTTCCATTGTTGAAAACTACTGAAAATCTGGGGTCTAGTTCCCTCCAAATAAGTATATGCAAATAATCTATTTTTCCTCTGATTTCAAAATATGTTATAGATAAAATGTATAGCTAGTGAAAAAAAGAAGAAAGATTTGTTTTCAATGTATATTTTCTCCGTTATAACTGCTCAAAGTTGAACTTATCTAAAATCGACAGTTTTCATCTCCCTCCAAATTTCCCCTATCAAATCTACACCATTAAGAAAAAAAATTACATATTCTTGAAGAAGACTCTCTCCTCTAGTGTTAAATATAAATTTTAAATTTTTTTTATATGATTTACTATTTTTTTATTTATTTAAAGCAACATCTTCTCGAATGTTAAAATACCTACCTGCTATATTTTAAAATTATAATATATTAGATCTAATCAAAATATTATAAAATTTATATGACAATAATCTTGACTCTGAGCTCTACAAAAGGGTATTTTTTATATTTTTTAAAAATATCATTAAAAAGAGTAGGGGTTATTGAAATATCGATTTTCTGAAATAATTTTATTTCTTTGGTAATTGGTATAAAACATGCATTTAATAGACATTTCCAGTTGGGAAAGTTTAACCACTTACCTAGCTTAGCTAGAATGAATCTAGCTAGACCATATGTTTGACGAAAATTATTTTTTATTTAGAAATACTCAAATTTAGTTGTGCTGATAAGTGGTCATGAAACGTGACATAGCTTTGTGCTTTTACCCTGTAGTCCTTTGCAGTATACACTGTGGTCGTGAAGGGATCGACTTGTGATACTCTAGCCACGAATGCTTGAAACAAACCCCAGGGGTATTGGGCTGCGGTCACTTTCTCTTTCAAAGCTTTAACTAGTTCCTTGCATACCTCAATCCTGAGGACAAGTCTGAAGTACTGGGCCTGGAGGTAATCATATGATTCATCTCCCAAAATTCCTACCTTTGTGGCGACCTCTTCTCCTTTGTTGCAGATTTTTTCCAGCCTAGCCTTCCATTTTTCATACTTCGCTAAATATTGCTCCCATATGAGAGTAGAGCCCTTTGCCTAGCTAAGAAGAGCGTCAACCCAATAAAGGTCTGGGAGGGATGCTACTAGAAATTATCTCATGGTGGCTACTTTCTTGGCGACCCACCCATCTACAGCTTATGCTTTCTTCTTCATGATTTGTAGAGAATCCACATCACCCTGCACAAGCGACAATCCAGAGGAAGGGGTTCCAGGGTGGACCTTAGACAAAGGCTATGTAAGTTCTGCCAGAAGTGCAAGGAGATTGGCATTTGTCTCTCTTTCCTCCTTTAGTTGTTGGGCTTTCTTGATGTATCTAGTCTCTATCACCTTGGTGGCTTCTTTAAGTAAATCTAGCTCACCCTGTTTGTCTCTCCTCCCTAGTGCTACTTTGGTTATGTTGTAATCCACGGGCCTTACAGCCACTGCCTCTACATCTGGTGGGGGTGTTGCGATGGTCACAACTGTGCTAGCTATCAGACCAATGTGGGGAGTATGGATAGTCTATACTTTCTTGGGCTTTTTAGCCTATGCATTCCTGGCCCTCAACTTGGCCAATGAGAGTGTAGTGCCTGATGTCACTGCCAGGGTCTTTATTTTCTTTGATTCAACCAGCCATTGGGGCGGCTGGGGTGGCTTTGTTTCTAAGACATGTTCATTGTGATTCCTTTTAGAATGAAGCAGTACATTCTTAGATTTTACATTGTCTTTGGGCTCTTTCTCCCCCTCTTATTTTGTTTCCTTTTCTTATTCTTGTTCTTTTTCTCCAAAACCTTCAATATTTTCCACCATGCTGGCATCTTCTATTGTACTATCCAAAACCTTTTCTCTGGTCTCAAGATCATCTATATTTTTAGGGACCTCCTTTTCCCTCTCGACATCAGCTGATTCTACATTTTCATTGTCCAGGGCTTCTTGAACAATTTGTTTCTACTCTTGGACTTTATTGGCCTCATCTGTTGGAACATTATCCTCCACCGGAACATCCTTTGGAGGTGGGTGAGGTCTCTGGCCAAAATTTAACAAGGTGGCCACCATTACTACCTCACCAAATGTGCTCTAGGGCACTTGATCACCTAGAGTAACCAAAGGTGTTTAGAGCATGATGATCGAGGGTACGGTTGATCCCATGGGTTCGGGTTCCCTGACCATCAATTTCTCATCTATGTTTTTCCTTGGTGTGTCTTTGGTTTCCTGGACCGATATCTTCTCCTGCTTAGGCCAGGTGGGTGAGGTGTCTGGCCAAAATTTAACAAGGTGGCCACCATTACTACCTCACCAAATGTGCTCTAGGGAACTTGATCACCTAGAGTAACCAAAGTTGTTTAGAGCATGATGATCAAGGGTACGGTTGATCCCATGGGTTCAGGTTCCCCGACCATCAATTTCTCATCTATGTTTTGCCTTGGTGTGTCTTCAGTTTCCTAGACCGATATCTTCTCTTGCTTAGGCCCCGTTTGTACTTATTCTCAAGCTGCTTGTTCTGATGTATCTTCTTTTCCTGGGATTTCCTTTTTTGTGGGGGCCTCTTCTTTATCTTGAGCTGCAATCTCCTCCACTGCATGACCTATAACTTGTTGGAGTTCCATGAGCTCCTCTACTGAGAAAGTGTCATCAAAATCATCATATGGGGGCAAGGAGTCCAAAATATTTTCTAGTTCAGGAGAGTCCAAACTGACATCTACCGGGGGCATATCCAACATACTGGGACTGGAAATTACGCTTGGTGTAGGGGTCACCTTCTTCTTCTTATTTCTCATCAGTGGAGCCCTGGTGTCCAAAATAATAGTAGACTCCACCTCAGTGAAAGTCTATCTACTCATCATTGCTGCCAATGATGGGGATCTAGCCAGGTGAGCAGATTCCATTGGAGCTACAAGGAGGCAGAAGGATACCTGAATACTTATTTTTTGGCTGACCAGCTTTGCCGACTCCATTTGTTGATGTAGATGAGCCATCAGAAGGGTGGGGATCTGGGGAGGCACTTTGGGAACTAGGACAACCTCTTTCTCTTTTCCTTTACTTATGCTTGGTTCAGCGACCATGGAAGATGAAGAAGGTCCAACGTCGATTGAAGAGGGAGTGGCCAGGTTGATCATCGGCTTATTTCAAGTGCTCTTAGGACATGCCCGGGAAAAATACTGGTGACTTTCTTCCAAAATGGGGTGACATACCCCTTCAATTATTATGTCCTTAGGGGTAGTGGGGATGCCCGGGGAAGTGCTATGGCAATCTTGCCAAGAGTTCTTCTGGGCACGGTGGAATTCCACCCGCCCTAGGTTCTTTAATTCACTTTTTGCCTCCCTGACTCCGATAAGGCTGCATGTATAACTTCCACATGAGAATGGGAATTGGACTTTGATGACCTTCTTTAATGTAAAGAAGGCGTGCAGATCCATCATCTACCAGAAGAAATCTAAAAGAATAATTTTGTCCCTACAATACTAGAGAAGAAGATGGGGCCTCCTGTTGAAGCCGGTCACCCAAAGTAGGTGTGGTGTTGGAATTGAATAAAATAGCAGCCATAGGTGCTGACGAGAGTCATTTCCGCTTATGATAGTTAGTACCCAGAATCTTGAGTAAGTGTTAGAATGTTGTGGTAAACAAAAGCATCATTTACCCGATAGAAATTTGAGAAACTGAGTTCCCATTAGACTTGGGGATAATGGTCCCATGGTGTCATCTGGCCCAGCCAATTTCCAAGCTCCCCAGCTATTCCCAAACCTAGAAAAGATGATCTTTGTTGTGCTAGTTCCCATAGCATGTATGACATCATGTAAAACTTGGATTTCTAGACAACCCCTTTAGCTATTTGTCTACGTGGTTGGATATGAGGACTGTCTAGTTGAAAGTATGACTGCGAGTGGTGATGCAGTATAGAAAGTAGTACATCCATGCCGAGAAATTCTAGGCATGGGGAAATCTGAAGATCCTACATAAAAATACAATGCCCGCTTGAATGGGATCTTTGAATTCCCCGCGGGGAATTTCCAACTTCATCCTCTTGTAATCCCTCTTTGGGATTTTCAGCCAGTGACTGTTGATACATTGCTGAGAAATAAGTTCAACGCCCTCAAACTCCTGTAATGTCTGGAGCCAATTTTGGATAATGGATCCATTGAATAGTGGGATCCCTAGCCTTGAGGAGAAAGTTGTTTCATCCAAGGTGATGATTGTTGTTGGGTACTATAGCGGTTGGGGATCCAGAAGTAGGACAGTCCAAGTTGGTGCATTGTACAATATTGCTAGTTGGAGTATTAAATCTGGTGACTGCACCGAATAAGGGAAGTTTGCCACTTTGATGATACTAGAGGTGGCAATCTGAGTGGCTAGATTGTCTCTGGTGGCCTTCAACCTGTAAATGGCTTGAATCAAGCCTTGCATTCCCACCCAAGGCCCGAGCCCTGTGTCCATTATCTCTTGAACTCTGGACTCTATTTTTGATCCCACAATGGCACTTTCCTTGGGATATTTGGAGCTCAAGGGCAGCTTTGCCAACAACCTCTCAGCCTTATTTTTGGTGGCCGCTCGGGTGGAAGTGGTAGGCAGCTCAAGGCTGGAAGGAGGGGTGATCACTTTAGACATCTTTGGTCAACTTGTCCACAACTTGCAAGACCAGATAACCATTAGGATGTGATATATATAGAATATTAGAACTCTAGGGAAATCGTCACCACCCTGCACCTGTTCAACAAGTGTTAGCATACTTCAAAAAATCCCAGAATACTTGTAATCAATGTGAATAGGACTCTGAGGGAATAGAACCAAATGACAAGGGGAAACATAGGACAAGGAACTTCTTGAGACCTGGAGCCTGGATAATCTAGCCATTGTCATGCCGATGTGACCAGTAAGAAACTGTATTTGGCTGACGTGGGCTGGCACATGGTCAGGTGGAAGGTGACACAAAGGCATTAATGATGACAAGTGGGCTAACCTAGGGTAAAATAAATGCCAGATGGGACACAGTTTCAATGCCCACTCATTGGAAATTAATCTTTCCATTAAGGTGATGAGACAGAGGAGAGAGAAAGCTACCATGGCTCAAACTAGCGAGGTGCTGAGTTCAAACCGTGGTGACTCCATCTTGACAAACTTGGTCTCATTGGTAAAAATGCATGATAGAGCATGAGGAACTCGTACTCTCAGATGGATATATAGGATATATACATACACAAAAATATAGAGGGATGAGGGCTGAAACAAATATACATAAGATATACAACATTTATAGGCTTTTACAAATTTATACAACTATACACATATATGCACAAACTAATCTAAGAAAATATACATTATCGACATCAATCTACATATGTGTAGAGGGAAGATAACCCTCTCATAGAACCAACCCACCAACGGGAGGCGAACTAAAAAAAAAACACAAAATAGAAAACTAGTGGAACAAATGAAGACCAAAGAACAAAAGGGAACAACAAGAAAAACACAGAAACAACCAAAAACCAGAGAACCTACTTGAGATTCGAAGAAGAGTAGGGAAAGAGCACACCAAGACCAATCTTGTAACAAGTTCTACCTTCAAATGACCATGAGAAGGTACCTCAAATCAACTGGCAACAACCCACGAAGCACAGAGTAATCACAATTTAGTCGCCTAAGCATCGCTCTGGGTGCACAAGTGTTTTTAATCGCGGTAACTATAAAGGTGGCTTGTAATTTCTATTTATACCCAAGGTTAAAGCAAGTTATCCTTTCTCCAAAAACTCTAGAATAGGAAAACCTCCAGACTCTGGGCCGGGGGATTCCACATGACCATACCTTCCTGTGAGAAAAAGACATCGTGACAGAGAATCCCAGAGTCCGGAATCTGGCTCTAGAAGAACAAAAAACTTCAAGACTGGGTCCCAGAGACATGAAAGAGAAGAGAAAAAAGAAAACAAACCTCATTGGATGGAAAACCCAAAGAAGAAAGCAAAGAAAAAAATATATAGAAAACAAGGCAAGAGCCAAAAGTGAAAAGAGGGGACCCAACATTTTGCACACAAAATATAGGGATGGGTATGCAGGGCATAACAGGTTTCATGATATGAAATCTTGGGGAATATTAGGAGACATGTTGAGGAATGTCTGTTATGATTTTTGGGTCAAAAGACTCTTGGTGACATCATCTGTGGCATGTTTTCTGAAAGAGACCTATTTGGGGCCGACATCAGAGAAGTAGCTTGCATTATGGAGTATGAGCATGGATTATAGATCTTAGATTATATTTGATGAATTGTAATTTATGTTTAATTTTTATAGGTACCATCTATATCCTAGTAATTGGTTAAGTAATTATTTGTGCATTGGGGAAGTCTTAATTGGCCGACCAATTTTCTTATTATAAATCTATATAAAATAAAGTTATTTTCTTTTACGGAAAGAGAGTAACATCAAAGTTTGGATGTTGCGAGATTGTTTATGAAAAGTCTGCTAGATATAAAGAAGAGGATGTGATTAAGAGACTTCATTAGAATAGATCAAGGAAAGATAGTCGCTATCAGATAGTTCACTAGATTGTATATTTCTTATATACACTTGTATTTCAGACAGTAAGTCTTGAGGGTGGAATCAACCCTATTTAGGTAGTGTGCCTAGGTAGTGAGCCTACTATTACTCTTGACTCCTAATAGGGTTTTTCCTTTAATAGAGACTATGTACTACAATGCATTAATAGGCTCCCAACAGGACTAAATATTTTAGTAGGGATACTATACTCTCAGTACATTATTTCTAGGTGCTAATTCCCACTGCGATTTTACCTTTAATAGGGTTTTATCAACAACAAAGGAATTTGTTATGGTGTTGCATTTACTATGTTATCATTTAGATTAAATTTTTTTATTATAATGATTAATATTTATTAATCTGTCTCACAAGTGATTCACCCCCCTCTCAGTTGTGTTGGTGGAATTTTATTCCTAACAATTGGTATCAGAGCATCTGGTCCTTAGAGAGAAAGCTTAACAACTTGAGGTGATCCTAAGGATGGAATTCTATAGGAAGGATAGTCCAAAGTTTCATCTTGAAAACTTTGAGAGTTGGAAGAATAAGATGATAACACATTTACTATGCTTGGGAATCAACTACTGGATGATTATAAATAAATATGTATAAATGAAGGCTGAGGATGAACTAGACAAAGCTACCGATGATGAAAATAAGATATTTTCATATAACATGGTCACAAGAGAAGCACTGATTAGTGTTCTCTCTGAAGGTGAATTCATAGAGGTTGAAGATTTAGATTTTTCAGATGACATTTGGACAAGATTGAAAGTACTATATGAAGGAGATAAGTTTACTAAGAAGGTAAAGTTGTAAAACTAGAAGACAAGGATGGAAAATCTGAAAATGAAAGATGATGAGAATATTAGAGCATATGTACAAAGAGTTACTAAGGTTGTTATTGGCATCAAAAAATCTGGAGGCACATACAGTGAGGAAGAAGTAATTGCAAAAATTCTTAGATCTTTGACACCTAATTACAAGACTAAAGTGCAAGCTATAGAAGAGATCATACCTTTGACGATGAACTTCAATAGAGAGATGTTGATTGAAAAATTAACTACATTTGATGTCGTAGAACTAGGAGATTCATTACCTAAAGTCTAGACAAAATTTAAGGTGACTGTGCATAAAAATAAAAATACTTCACCAGAGATTGTGAGCACTAGCAAAAGTGACTTGAGAGAAGAGCTTGGTGAATATGCTGATGAATGAGAACAAATATAGGAAGAAGAAATAAATTTGGATGAAATTGTGGCCCTGATTGCTAGAAGAGAAAAGAGAGGTAAGGGTAAGTTTGAAGGAAAGTTACCTCTAAAATGTTTTTCATGGAAAAAGATAGGTCATTTTGCATCTAGATGTCCTACAAGGGTTCCTAAATATAAATCTAAGTTTTATAAACCTAAGTATTCCAAGGATAAGGAATGTTAATATGCTAGTGAAGTTGTTTTTGATGATGATATTGATTATGATGAGATTGGATTTATTGCTATCAAGGATGATGAACCTATTCATGAAGAGAGAGCCTTAGTGTCACATTTTGAAAATAAATCTGAATGTGTCATAGATAGTGGTTGTTCATACCATATTACTGGAGATAGAAATAAATTTGTTAAGCTAACCAAGTATGATGGTGGTGTTGTGAGATTTGGTGATAATACTCCTAAGCTTATCATTGGAATTGGATCTATTTGTTTGGATGGAAAGACTAATAATGATGATGTGTTACTTGTTGATGAACTTAATCATAATTTGCTAAGTGTTGGACATCTAGTGGACAAAGGTTATCGATTGAAATTCATTGATGGGAAATGTTCTATCAGAAGTAAGTTAGGAGAATTGATCACATCTGGTATTAAGTTGAGAGGTAATGTATTTGAATTGAGTACATATGAGAATTCTTTTTTTGTTGCAAAGGTTGATGAAAATTGGTTATGGAATATATGATTTTTTCATGTGAATTTTGATAATATTGTGAAGGAAAGTGTGATTAATGATGTTAGAGATCTACCAAAGATTGTTAAACCATCTAACACCATGTGTAGAGAATGTGTAATGGGGAAATGAATTAGAAGCAATTTTAAAAGAAAATATTACTCAGTGAAAGGGAAGTTTGGATCAAGTGCATATAGATCTGTGTGGTCCTACAAGAATGAGGTCATACTATGGTAAAAGGTAATTTATACTTTTTGTTGATGACTTTTTTAGAATGATGTGGGTTACATATATGAGAGAGAAATCTGAGGCTTTTGACAAATTCAAGATATTCAAAGAAAAAGTTGAGAATGAATCAGGGTTAAAGAAAAAAATGTTTGAGATCAGATAGAGGTGGAGTTTACTTTATACTTGTTCAATACCTACTACGAAAAGCATGGAATATACATACATACATCTACTCCTAGGACACCATAATAGAATGAGATAGCAGAGCAGAGAAATAGAACAATATTAGATGCTACAAGAACCATGCTATTGGAAGGAAATGTATCACATGTTCATTGGAGAGAATCTTTTCATACTTCTATTTATACATTGAACATAGTTTAGATAAGAGAAGGTACAAGTAAGACACCTTATGAATTATGGTTTAATCATACTCCTCCTGTAAAATATTTTAGAATATTTGGTAGTAAATTCTATATCAAAAGAGATGATGAGATAGGAAATTTGATTCTAGAAGTGATGAAGGAATCTTCCTTGGTTATTCCAATAAGAGAGAAGCTTATATATGTTTCAATTTGAGATTGATAAAGATTATTGAAAGTGCTAATGTGAGGATTGATGAAAAGTTCCAGATTCAAGAAAGAATATATGACTGTAACCAAAAAACAAAGATCAAGGAGGTTACTGCCAATCAAGAAGAGCCTTTTGAGATTGAACATGAGATTGAGGTATGTCAAGATGACTCAAATGATCCTACTAAAATTCCTAAGACTCTGAGGTATGTTAAGAAAAATCATCTTGAAAATCAAATTATTGGCAATGAAAATAAAGGAATGATGAAAAGATCAAGATTTAGAGATGCAATTTATTTAATTTCTTAAGTTGAACCTAAAACTACTGATGAGGCATGTAGAGATGAATCTTGGACTAAAGCTATGCAGGAAGAATTGGAACAAATAAAGAAAAATTGATGACATTAAGTTTTTCCATTAGTATACTTAAAGAGAAAAACATGATGAAGGTCATTGGTATAAGCATAATCGGTGGACAACAAGCATGCCCCATAGGACAAAATGTCTAACGTGAAAATACTAAGTATAGAAATTACCAATGACAAGCTTAACCGATGATATAGTTTTGAGAACATCACAAACGGAGAAGAAAAGGTATACCCAATGAACAGTTCAAGTAAGGAACATTGACGGAGAAGAAAACCGACAGACTGATAGAGCAGCTTGACCATCAGAACCGACAGTCAGTTAAAGAACCCACAAAAAGTGGATCTGATTTTACACATCAAATAAAGCAATGTAATTCTATTTATAGAGTTTTTATTTGTTTTAAATCTTAACTTAAGGGTGAAGCAAGAATATAGTAAATGTTTTAAAGCATCCTAATGGATCTAAAACATATCTAACTAAAGATCAATGTCAAGTTGTAAACCTTGGATCTAGAGTTAATTTGAAAAGTGTGAATCAAGAATAGAGCTAGAAACTAGTATAAATAGATGTTCCATCATTTGTAATATAAGAGACTTGTAAACATTTGAATATTATAGTAGTTATGGAGAGAATCTAAGAAGAAGAAGAGAATTCATGCAAAGTTTAGAAATAGATCACAATAGTTATCAATAACATAGAAAGGCTACCGACGAGCAGAGACAAGGTATTACTCAATCACTCAAGGTGATTACATACATACATTGTAAGCTATAAAAAATTTGTTATCAGCAATTAGAGATTGCATTCACTATCAGATCAACATTTATATTGTAGCTGCATTCTAACAAATGCATCACAATAGAAATCCTTTTGTAGAAGGTGGACTTAATAGTTCTTTAACAAATCTCTTAACAGAGTGCACACCTGACGGTGTTGCTAAAGCTTCAAATGAAGTAGATCCTAACAGGTTTCCACACTAATACTCTTAATAGGATAGATCATCAGAAGTGATCATTTGTAAGCCTTTACCATCTCCCTTCTTATCTGCAGATAGTGAAGTTTTGTGGGTAGACATCCCCACCATAGTTTTAACTTCCTAATAGGAGTTTTCTACGATATCATATCATGTGTTATGTGTTATTTGTAGGTAAAAGCCACAAACAATGAAGGTGCTGGAACAAGTAATGGAAATGATGACGTCCCATCCAATGGATCTGGTGGCATCACCATTTCCAACTAAATTGCACAAGTAAGTATGGAACTGCATTATGAAAAGTTATATTATGCATCAGTTCCATTTACATATTGATCATATAGACAAATCAGCATTATTAAAGATGCACTATATTGTCACTTTTAAATATTATTGAAAAACAACCATCAATTATTGGGCACAAAATATGCATCGGTGAACACACACAGAAAAGTTAACACTACTTACTAGAATGTATCAGTCTCTACACAAAAGCCAAGTGGCTAAGTGTAAACCAACAGACATCAGTGATCCTTGAGTTGATGAAAGTTATCTTTGCCACTTTACCGACAATCGTTGATGAAGTCATCAAAGCTGCTGGCAACCCTTACACTTTATGCCTACACCGAAGATGTTATTTATGCCTCAACCGACAAACTTAGTCTTTGAATACCGACAAGTTGGTGAGCATTAATGACAACTTAGGGCACAAAAGTTATAAAAGACTGACGACTGAACTCATTTTGCACCCATGATTTTCAAGCAACCAAGAGAGCCCAGTAGAGCGATTGAAGAGAAAAATTGAAGAGCAACTCCAGTAGGATTCTAAACACCACTCAGAGGATTCACATGTAATCACATAGATTCAGTAAGTACTTGCATTCACCGACCACATTGTTTGATTTACGAAAAACCCTAGATTTTTGTAACACAATGGCATCGACTTCAAGAGTTGAAAAGATTAAGGAAGATAAGAAGAAAAAAATCAAGCTTATTAGTAGAGGCACTTGTGTTGAACCAAAATACAAGCTGCACCTAGAAATTGCATCACAACCTGACAATTCTAGAGCATTCTCTAGAATCCCACCTAGGGTTTTACTGATAGAGGATGTAAGGTCCTATATATAATGTAAGATCTCAAAATTGGGAGATCTAGACCTAGATAATGCCTATAGGGCACTATGTGATGAAGCTAGAAACCTCAAAGATGAGAACAAGCATCTGGAAGTGAAAGGACTCACGAATGCATTACACTTTCCCAGAGTTTTCAAAACAAAATGGATAAAGATAGTTCTCAGAAAAATGCATAACCAGACTCTATGGCTTAATAAGCCAAAACAAATAACAAAGGATGTTACTCATGCAGTAACTGGATATCCTACAACCAAAAAATTGCAAGCTCACAAGCACCCATCTCTTAAGGAAGTAGAAAATCTAACTCGTGCAAAATTAGACAAAAGATATCTGAAGGTCAACACTATCACCGATACAGAACTCATGTTTGGTGCATGTGTGGTAGGGTACAAAATCTTCTAGGCAAGCAGAATGAATAGCATATCAAGAACTACTATGAGCACAACATTCAAAATCATCAAACAAGGAAAGAAGATGGATCTTGCAGAGATCCTGTTGAATCAACTTGAGGAGAACATGAATACCATAAGATCTTCAAGAACAAACACTTGTAAGTTTGGTTCCCTCATTATGTTCATATTCTTTTACTTTGAAGAATACTTTCCTTCCATAGGCAAAGTAGTATGGGATACAAGAAGACCTATAAACATAAAAATATGTGAGCATATAGAATCACTAGGAACAAACTTTGATGATATAATGAATGAATATTTCAAGAGAATTAAGGAAATGTTGCAAGCTAGAACAAGGACACCTGAAAGTTTGATATAAGAACACAAAGAGGACATAAGTTTTATGGTAGATACTGATTTCATGTATATCCAAGAAGTAGCACCTAGGAAGTCCTGGCTTTCACATTTAGAGTATGAGATTAAATTAGGACAAGCTAATGAGTGCATCAAGGCACTATTAAATGAACCAATTGACAACAAACAAGAAAAATTTGGCACCTATCAGGAAGCAAAACAAAAGATCAAGACATATCTTGTTGTCAAGAAGATTATAAACAAGAAGAAAAAAATGGTCAAAAAGTTAACCAAGCAACTTGCAGTTATAGAAGAAAGTGAAGAGGAAAAAGAAGGTAAGGAGGAAAAAACCGAAGGATAGTCACCTATCAATAAAGAATAAGAAAAGAATGACTCAGAGGGAACACAGTAAGATTCTCCACCTCCTCCTACACCCAAAAGAGAAAGAACAATAGCCACTTCAAGAACAAGAAGCCAGACTGCAAAAGAGTCAACTCCTTCACCTTTACAGAAAGGAAGAGTGAGGATATACAAGAGAAAACCAACTCCTCCAAAAGAAAGACAAACCAAAAGGAGGAAGATGACTAGAACTCAAGAAGATCTAGAAGACTCAGCTATGGATGATTGTGATGTAGAAGTACAAAAGGAAAAAGAACCTTTGGTGCCTACAACAATTGATAAAATATGCAAGAATATTTCAGAATCATAGTCTATTTCTGATCCTAACATTAGGAAATGGTTAAAATTTAGTGCAGAGGATCAAAATAAGATTGAAGATGCAATAATTGCAAAAATGTGCAAACATTATTATGTTCCACTGGAATTCTTAGAAAATGACATTCCCAAAGAACTATCATAGAGATTGTCAGCCAGATGGACCTTTGCACTACATCAGGAAAAGGAAATAAGAGAAAGAACACTTGTAAATCTTATGCCTCCTAATATAAATAAGGAAGAAATTACTTAGATGATGAAGAAGTATGAAAAGGAGTTCTCACCAAAATTGAGAGCATATGAATTTCTCAAGGGTAATATAATTGATCTTGATCAAAATAGCATTAAGAAGTGGTGCAAGATACTCAAAAATCCCACTAAGGAAGCTAGCCCGGAGAAGGAACACATAATAATTAAAGATATACAAGATGAATCATCTATAGAATTGGATAGAGAAGAGAGTGATCCAGCAGGCCCCAAATATACTGATGTTGTAGATGAAGAATGGCCAGACACTACTCTTCACAACACTCAAAGTGAGGATAGTCAGAATCCACCAAGTTCACTTCATATTGACTTGAACGGAGAAGAAGTTACCAAAGGAGATTTGACAATAAAAGGTAACATAACTGATGATATCAATGATGAATCATGGTTAGACAATATTGTCAATGACAATACAGGAAAAGACCCTGCAGGAGAAGTCCAAAAAGATGAAGACATCAATACTGCACAGGGCAATATCGATGGTCAAGAAACAACTACTGACAATGCAGAAGTCAATACACCGACAAACATGAATATGTTAATCGATGCTATTGATATTGAATCAATTCAGGAGAAATCATCTAAGAAAGATGATGATACACCCAAGGACATGGGTAATGATGAAAATAAAGATGCATCAAATATTCAAAAGGATGCAGATACTCAAATGAAAGATGCAACTTACACTTAGCAAGAAGTGTCTACAGAAAAAAGACAAAGGAGCAGATAAAAAAATAGATGAAACATTAAGAAAGGATGAAGAGAAAGAAAAGAGTGAAATAGACAAAAAGGATGAAAGAAAGGAAGATAAATATGTTGATACACCGAAGGTAAATGAGGAGACGTCTTCACAAACCAGCCAGTGAACTCAGAACAGAAACAACAAGATGCTTTATCTTCTTGACCTTCACCCACCAAATCAATCCAATCTCAAGGTTTAAAAATGGTAGTACACCAATCTTCCTCCCAGCCAAAGAAGAAAAATAAAAAGGCATTGGAGAAAGATAGCTTGGCTGTCACACTTGATGAGGTAATAGAAATACCCAAGTGGGATGTATCTGTATGTGATAAAACCTAACCTGTTGGGAGCACGCTCAGACATGCAAACGTTAGAGATAAACATAAAATAACAAAATTAAACATGTCTAAAACATACTATTAAAAACAACAAGAGATCCATCACAACCTTAGATGAGCCAAACAAGTGCACCCAAGCCTTGTTGATTTGCTCTTAGAGAGGTTTGTAGGTGTGCTCTCCCAACACAATATTATAAATCCCACTATTTGATTAAGGAATGCAAACTAATTGATTGAAGAGAGTGAAGAACTCAAGAAACGAGTATTGAAAACTTGTCTTAAGCCTTCACTATGAATGCAAATGTAATACTATGCTATGATGAAGATTCCAAATACTAAGCTAAGATGATATGCATAAGAAAATAGAAATAAATTCATTTGTCATTATCCTAACATGTAATTTCTAGATTCAACTAAGAACTAATGAGTATAAAAACATGAAATATACTAAGAAATCCTAGAGCTATACTAGCATGATAACAAT
The DNA here is from genome assembly GCA_018584345.1 of Thuja plicata. Lineage (NCBI taxonomy): Eukaryota > Viridiplantae > Streptophyta > Pinopsida > Cupressales > Cupressaceae > Thuja > Thuja plicata. The sequence goes on along the minus strand of MU225677.1, from coordinate 1,978,631 downwards.
GCATAAATGAGAGATGATTTACTCTTGAGAAAGGCCTCTATTTATAGAGTTTTTGGAGGAGAGAGAGGGCTTGGATGAGGTGGAGCTCATGTGGCATCCACATAGGTGCCACATGAGGGACACATAAGCCA
>MU225677.1:1926057-1936627 GCA_018584345.1 Thuja plicata | reverse complement strand
TAAATAAGAGGAATTTTATTTAATTAAAAGGGAGATTAAATCTTTTAATTAAATAAAAATGATCAAACCTTAGGAAATATTGAAATAATTGAATAATTGAATTAATTATAATTTGATCAAGGAAATTAATTTGAATTGAAAATGTTTCAAAGCATTGATTCAGAAAATTGATAAAATGATAAAATAATAAATGGGGCCCAAAGTCTAGGCGACCATTTTAGGGTGCATACATTAGTAAGGTTTCATGGCATCCCCGCAATCGGTTTGTATGGCGCGAGACACTTAATTCTCTAGTTCAACCATGCCAGTATGCTGAGGATATTCACTCAGTATGGACTACCATTGAACACGACCCGCCCGAGCTTGAAAAGATAAAGAGGACCTTTGGGTCACACTTTATTTCTATACCGGCCGAAGGGATTACCAGTTTGAGGTCATCCTCTAAAGGGGAAGCGCTCCCTCTAGACATGCCTCTCTAGAAGCTTGATTAAGCTAAACTTTCTCTTCACCCAAGATCCACAAAGGTGAGGGGAGAGGATATGGCTATAATTTAATCATAGCATCACGTAATTTAAAGGGATCTATCTAATGACAAATAAGCTCAAAAGAAGTGTTGAAAAACACTTCTTCAAACACACCAAGAAGAGTTCATTTTTCAAATTGAACCTAATTAAACAACTAAGTGTTTTCTACCTAAGCAAAAGACACAATAGTATGGTTAAGCATGCAAGTTTAATTTATTTCCCACTCAGCAAGAAGGAAAGATTGAAAGGTGTGTTTAATTTTCTTTAAGTCATTCAAGAGTTGTGAGGTTCATTTCCCTTAAGCATTCAAGATTGAGTAAATTTCATTTTATGCAACATCCATTCCAATACAAATGTTTAAACATACAAGTTCATTTAAATAATCCTTAAAAAATCATTCACGAAACCTGCATGAACTGGTTAGTAGTTTGGAATTTCAGATGTGTTGAAAAAAAAACACAAAACCCAGAAAAATAGTCACAGACAATGGATCTTCGTAGACGGTGATCTGCACAAATGGTGATCTATGCAGACGGTGATCTGCGGAAACAGCAACATACCTACATAGATGACAAAAAGAAGACATTCAAATTTTACAAAAAAGAAACACACCTATTAAAACTGAAAAATAACATTTTTATCAAATTACTCCAGCATTTAACCCTTAAAAAGTTTATTACTGTCAGAAACCAAAGAGTTAAAAATACTGTAAATTGACAAAAAATAATTTTAAAACATAGTTTTATAAGTCACTTTTGGACAGTGGAGATGGTAAAGTAACATTGCAGATGACCAAGTTTCATAGACGATCGAGAATCAGAGATGGTGACTCTAGAGCGGAGATGGGTCTGCGTTAGAATTCTCTGAAATGTGAAAAATCTACAAAAAATATTAGAAAACAAGGGACGTGGGTCCCACCGGGCGTGCCAAAATATATGTGATAAAATCTAACTTGTTGGGAGCACGCTCAGACATGCAAAAGTTAGAGATAAACATCAAATAACAACATTAAACATTTCTAAAACATACTATTAAAAATAACAAGAGATCCATCACAACCTCAGATGAGCCAAACAAGTGCACCCAAGCCTTGTTGATTTTCTCTTAGAGAAGTTTGTGGGTGTTCTCTCCCAACACAATATTATAAGTCCCACTATTTGATTAAGGAATGCAAACTAATTGATTGAAGAGAGTGAAGAAATCAAGAAACAAGTATTGAAAACTTGTCTCAAGCCTTCACTATGAATGCAAATGCAATACTATGCTACGATGAAGATTCAAAAGACTAAGCTAAGATGATATGCATAAGACAATAGAAATAAGTTTATTTTCCATTATCTTACCATGTAATTTCTAGATTCAACTAAGAACTAATGAGCATAAAAACATGAAATATACTAAGATATCCTAGAGCTATACTAGCATGATAACAATGCATAAATGAGAGATGATTTGCTCTTGAGAAAGGCATCTATTTATAGAGTTTTTGGAGGAGAAAGAGGGCTTGGATGAGGTGGAGATCCTGTGGCATCCACATAGGTGCCACATAAGGGACACATAAGCCATGCAAGAGACCTACTTTACTCACACATGTGTTGGCAACTTTGGATGTGATGGGTCAAAGTGTACTTAAAGTACACATGTGAAGGATCTTGTAAGAAGGCGTAAGAGGGTGTAAGAGTTTTGGACCAATGAAACACTTTTGAAAAGTGTAAGAAGGTGTCATCATAGGTGTAAGAAACCTTGTTGGCGCCAAATAAGGATTATTTGGACAAGTTAATTTTTGAAAATTTGCTCACACATGTGTGAGCAAATAGTTAGGACTAATTGTTGTAGGAATCAATAAATTAGCTTAATTAACCTTAGTTAATTAATGAATAGGATTATTTGGTGAGAGTGATATGAGGTAGGGTAGGATCTAGGTTCAAATTAGCTTAATCTAAATTAGATTTAGATTAATTGTGGTTTAGTAGAATTTAGGTCATGTGAAGGAATAAATAAATTAAAATTTAATTTAAGGGGAATCAATGAGGGATAATGTATTATATGAGATTTAATACATTAAAAGGGGTAGTATTTAAATTAAATTCAAATACTAAGGAAAGTGAATCATATTTAATTAAATAAATTTAATTAAATAGATAGAAGAGTATAACAAATATAATTAATTAAAATTAACTATAATGTTATGAGAATATTAATTAAATTAATATAAGGATGATTTTGGACATCTACAGTATCTACTTTAGATATTGAAACACTTCAAAAGTTTGGAGTAATGTGTCAAAGAAAGGAAATTCAAGAGAAAATGAGAAAGACAAATAGGGAAACCCAAGCACTTGAATAGGCAAGGGATATTCTACAACAAATTGTTCCAGATGTCAAAATTGAAGATAACACATCAGTCATGGGACAAATAGCAGTTCTTATTGACGCCATCACAAATCAGAATGTAGATGCAGAGAAGGCAATGGAAGAACAAACAGAGATGAATTATCAACACAAACTAATTGAGAAGATCATCCAAGAAGTGGCAGAGAACAAGGTAAAGCTATCTGAACTAGCAAGTGAATTAGAACCTACTATTGCTAAAGTTGTTACCTTAGTTCAGAAATTATGTACATTAGAAAATTTCACTAAAGAAAATAGTGAAAAGCTCTCACAATTAGATTCAGATCTAACAGCTAGTGCACTAAGTCTAACCTTTGATGCAAACACTATAAAGTTGCATCATGAAAAGATAACAGAGGTAAATCGATTAAGACAAAAAATATGGGATGTAGAGACTCAATTTAGAAATGAGGTTACAGAGCTTCAAGCTCAAATTTTGCCAAAGCTCACCACTCTGCAACAATATATTACAGATGCAAGATATCTAATCACGACCCCAGAGATGTCTATGGCAGACAACATATATGACATGCATGTGAGGATATCACTTGAGCATTTGGCTCTTGAGAATTTAAGGGAGAAATGGGAGAAAATGATGGAGGAAATAAAATCCTCACACTCTCACATTTTTGAAAAGATGTAAGTACATTTGCCCTCATTATCAAAAAAGGAGGAATGTATACATATGTACAATATAATTTAGTAAGAAAAAGGAGGAATGTATACATATGTACAAATACATTGAGGATATGTATAATGTATGTATAGAAAGATAGACATGTACATATAAAATTACACTTACTGGCATATGCATAGGGGGGTCATTTCATGACAAAGGAAGAAGTATACATAGGTGTACATACTAATGCATCAAGTATGTTGCACATATCAATTTTTGATACTAATGTCAAAGGGGGAGATTGATGACATTAATTTTTTCCATTAGTATACTTAAAGAGAAAAATATGATGAAGGTCATCGGTATAAGCATAACCGGTAGACAACAAGCATGCCCAACAGGACAAAATGTCTAACATGAAAATACTAAGTATATAAATTACCAACAACAAGCATAATCGATGATACAGTTTTGAGAACATCGCCAACGGAGCAGAAAAGGCATACCCGACAAATAGTTAAAGTAAGGAACATTGACAGAGAAGAAAACCGATAGACTGACAGAGTAGCCCGACCATCAGAACCGACAGTCAATTAAAGAACCCGCAAAAAGTGGATCTGATTTTACACGTCAGATAAAGAAATATAATTATATTTATATAGTTTTTATTTGTTTTAAATCTTAACTTAAGGGTGAAGCAAGCATATTGTAAATGTTTTAAAGCATCCTAATAGATCTATAACATATCTAACTAAAGATCAAGGTCAAGTTGTAAACCTTGGATCTAGAGTTAATTTGAAAAGTCTGAATCAAGAATAGAGCTAGAAACTAGTTTAAATTGATGTTCCATCATTTGTAATATAAGAGACTTGTAATCATTTGAATAACGATAGTAGCTATGGAGAGCATCTAAGCAGAAGAAGAGAATTCATGCAAAGTTCAGAAACAGATCACAACAGTTATCAAGAACACAGAAAGGCTACCGACGAGTAGAGACAAGGTATTACTCAATCACTCAAGGTGATTACATACATACATTATAAGCTATATAGGATCTGTTATCAACAATTATAGATTGCATTCACTATCAGATCAAAATTTATATTCTAGTTTCATTCTAACAAGTGCATCACAATAGAAATTCTTTTGTAGAAGGTAGACTCAATATTTCTTTAACAAATCTCTTAACAGAGTGCACACCTAACGATGTTGCTAAAGATTCAAACAAAGTAGATTCTAACAGGTCCCCACACTAATAATCTTAATAGGGTAGATCATCAGAAGTGATCATTTGTAAGCCTTTATTGGCTCCCTTCTTATCTACAGATAGTGAAGTTTTGTGGGTAGACATCCCCACTGCAGTTTTTACTTCCTAATAGGAGTTTTCTGCGATATCATATAATGTGTTATGTGTTATTTGTTTTCATGAATGTTTCTTGAATGTTTATACATATAAATAACTTATATTATGATTGCACATACATAATCAAAGATGAAAAGATAGATAGGTATTTACAAATCTGATGACACAAAGGATAATGGGCCAATCACATAAAAATTTTTAGAGGTACTGATTCACCCCTCCCCTCTCAGTACATCATTCCAATAAATCTAACAAAAATAACACTTGGGAACTGGTTCCTAGACCTACAGATAAGAATATTATAGGAACCAAGTGGGTTTTTAGAAACAAGATGAATGAAGAAGGAATGGTTGTAAGAAATAAGGCAAGGCTTTTTTATAAAGGCTAATCACAACAAGAAGATATATAATTTGAAGATGCATTTGCTCCTATTCCTACACTTGAGGCTATAAGATTATTTATTTCTTATGCTACACACAAAGAATTCAAATTATATCAGATGGATGTGAAATTTGTATTTCTAAATGGAGATCTAGAAGAGAAAGTATATATTGAACAACCTGATGGATTTCCTCTAACAAAAGATGAGGATATGGTTTGAAAGTTGAAGAAGGCATTGTATGGACTAAAACAAGCACCTAGAGCATGGTATGCAAGATTGGACAAGTATCTACTTCATCTTGGTTTCAAATAAGGTAATGTAGACAACAATTTGTACTTAAGAACTAGTGAAGGAATTCTAATAGTTGAAGTTTTTGTTAATGATATCATTTTTGGAGGAAATGATGTAATGAGTAAAAATTTCTCTAAGGAAATGGAAAATGAATTTGAGATGTCAATGATTGGTGAGATGAAATTTTTCCTTGGACTGCAAATTAATGAGAAAAAGAATGAAATTTTTATTTCTCAGAAAAAGTATCTTAAGGAAATGTTGAAAAAGTTTGGAATGGAATAATGCAAACCTGTTGGAACACCTATGGTCACTGGTCACAAGCTTACTACTACTGAAAAATCTCAGAGTGTTTTCAGACAAAGTATAGATCTATGAATGGAGGCTTACAATATCTGACTCACAACAAAACAAATATCTCTAATGTAGTTGGAATTGTGGAAAGATATCAAGAAGATCCTAAAGAGACATACCTTGCTGCCATGAAATGAATATTTCGCTATATGAGAGGAACAATGGATTATGGCTTATGGTATAAGAAATATGATGATTTTGATTTGCATGCATATAATGATGTTGATTGGGCATGAAATGTTGATGATAGAAAGAGTACAAGTGGTGATGCATTCTTTCTTGGGAAAACATTGGTTTCTTGGTTAAGTAAAAAGAAGGATTGTATAGCTCAGCCTACTGCTGAATCAGAGTATGTTGCTACTGCTATAAATTGTACACAAATTGTTTGGATGAAGAAAATGTCGAAGGAAATTGGGATAACATTTGATGAGCCAGTATTTATCCATTGTGATAACACTAGTACAATGAATATGTTAAATAATCCAATTATGCATTCAAAGACTAAACATATTTCCATTAAGTATCATTTCTTGAGAGACAAGGTTGCAAAGAAGGAGATTAGATTGGAGTATATCAGCACAAAGGAACTGATAGAAAATATATTTAAAAAACCTTTTCCAAAGGATTCCTTTGAGTAACTCAGAGGTATGCTTAGGGTTAGATCCCCTCCTTGCGAGAACTAAATTTATGTAGGAATGCATCAGTCCAGTGACTTTTAGAGCTATATCATTTTCTAGACTTGATGTATGGATCTACTCCTCAGAGGGAGTGATCACAGGAACATTATAGAACACATTTAGGTGATTTTACACCTAGTTGTTGGAGACATGAAGATTTTAAAAAGATACACCTTGCAGAGGAAAGAGGAAGAGTTATGGCTCCATTTTTCATTGTTGTCAAAGGGGGAGAGAGTCTATTTGAAATACCTACTATTTTAGGGAGAGCTGTAATGAGGATATTGAGAAGATTGTATTGAGAGTAAGTACTTTTTGGTTGATGGATTTTCCCATATGTTGACATCAATGCCAAATGGGGAGATTTTTGGAATTGGCTTCTGTTGTTGTTTTTGTTGTCGTTGGTGTTCATGTTTTGTCATTGATGTCAACATATGTTTCTACGAAGGTAGAACATACTGGTTATTACTGTTGCTGGGTGTATGTGTACTGTATGGTTGCTTAAAAATGAGAAAAGATGGTTACGTGTACAGGGATGTGTTTGGATCTTATTTCTAAGGTTGCATGGCTAAATATTGTAGATGGAGTGAGTTAAAAATGTTTTAGTGAAAAGTGGGTATTGGACTATGACTGATCTTGGTTAGAGTTAGTCTCTATATTTTAAGGATAACTTGCATGTGATAAGGATTCATGATATGAAAGCTTGGGGAATGTCAAGAGACATGTTGAGGAATTTTTTTTTATGATTTTTGGGTTTCAAAACTCTTGGTAACGTTAGATGTGGCATGTGTTATGAAGGAGACCTATTTGAGGTTGACTTTAGAGAAGTAGCATGTATTATGGAGTGTGAGTGTGGATTACAAATCTTGGATTATATTTGATGAATTCTAATTGATGTTTACTTTTTATAGGTACTGTGTGTATCTTAGAAAGGGGTTAGGTAATTATTTGTGCATTGGGAAATTATTAATTGGCCAACCTATTTGCTTAGTGTAAATCTGTATAAAAGAAAGTTTTTTTCTTTTATGGAAAGACAGTAAAAACAAAGTTTGGATGCTGCAAGCTTATATATGAAAAGTTTTCTAGATGTAGAGAAGAGGATGTGATTAAGACACTTCATTGGAATTTATTAATCAAAGACAATTGCTATCCGACAATTCATTGGATTGTATATTTCTTATATACACTTGTATTTCAGATAGTAAGTCCTGGGGGTGGATTTAACCTTCTTTAGGCAGTGTGCCTGGGAAAAGAGCCTACTATTACTCTTGACTCCTAATAGGGTATGTCATTTAACATGGAATATATATTGTAATCATTAATAAGCTCCTAACAAGGCTAAATGTTTTAGTAGGGATACTATACTCTCAGTACATTATTTGTGGGTGCTAATTCCCATCAGGGTTTTACCTTTAATAGGGTTTAATCGACAACAAAGGATTGTGTTATGGTGTTGAATTTACTATGTTAATTTGGATTAAAGTTTTGGATTATAATGTTTAATAATCTGTCTCACAATTGATTCACCCCCCTCTCAATTGTGTTGGTGGAGTTTTATTCCTAACATAAGTTACATAACTATAAATATTAGGAGTTTTTGTTATTAAGAAGGAAGTTTAGAGACAAGTTCAACCATGATACCAAGTTAAGATAATTATCAGAAAATACACAATAACCAAGCCTTAAGACCCTTTTACCATGACTAGACACTTGACAAGGACAAAAAAAACACAAAAAACATTGACAAAAAATAGAGCCATTACTTGGGCTCATGAGTACATATAGGGTATGTATATAAGTTTTGCATGAATTTTTGGCATAATGATGCTTGAATTTTCCTTTAATGTCAAATAAGGAGCATAGGAGAGTGAAAAATTTGCACAAATGTACATAAAGGAAACTTAGGATGAGTAATGAATGAATCTTTTTGGTGTGTTGAAGTTCTGTGTAGTAAAATTTTTGGACACTTAGTCATTTTTCACTAAGTATTTCCATTTCTTTCAAAGGGGGAGATTGTTGGAAAGAGACACTGCATATATGCTTGGATTTTGTCATTGATGGAAAATAAACTCTAATTCCACATGCATATTGTAGTAGGAGATTAGACGAGAAGTTAGAGTAAGAATTTGGATAAGTATGGAAATAAAGAACAAAGTATTCTACCAGTGTACAATATTAGTTATGGTGTACCTTTATAGGTTAAAATATTTAGTTTCAGATGTAAGGGAAGCATTTTGGATGTATAGAGATGCTTATTCTAAAATTTTAAGGTACATGATACAAGGTGTGAAAGTTAGGAGAATCTACATATCACTGTTTATGTTTACTAGTCAGAACAATCAACTTATGGTGGAAAAATCTTTACCAAGATGTGGAAAATCATTTTTGGTGGGTAAATCTTATTTCAAATGATAGATATGATATGTGTATAGATATTTTTATGTTTTATTTTTGTTCAAAGTGAATTTGAATTGTGGATTTGTCCAACTTAGTCAACACATTTCACATTTCCCTATAATATTTTTGAGTCGTCATTGGGTGATCTAATTTTTTATTGTGGACCTATAAGATCAACTTATTAGGGTTTGGAAATGTGTGTGAGTGATCATATATTAGAGTTGACACATGAAAGAAGTCCATAAGGTTTTATGTGAAGGTTTTGATGCAAGAAAGTCAGATCTGATAACCTGATTGGCGAAGAAAAGGGAAACATGAAAGTCAAAGGTAAAAGTGTATCAGATCAGAGTAATGTGATTATATGGAACTGTAAATAAGAATTATTAGATTCTATTCTATAATTTCAATACTTCTTTATAATTTTTGTGATCTTGTAAGGTAGTGAGACTTCTTCTTAGTGTTTTAGCCATGTCTTATTGTAATTGAGTAGTGAACTCTAGGCAGTGTGTCTGAATGCAAGTGCTTTCCTAAATAATTGTAAGACAATATTTATCCAAATTAAATTATAATGGTCTCCATCCCCACCATGGTTTTTCCCTAATATGGTTTCCATTACAAAAATCCATGTGTTATGGAGTGATGTTTATTTTCTTTATGTTCTTGCATGTTATACTTTCGTTTATATGATTAGCTTCTTGTGGATCAAATTATAATATTTTTATTCAAGTTAAAATTTGTAGAAAACTAATTCACCCCTCCCCCTCTAAGTTTTCCCTTCTTCCAACAATTCCCCCTTTTGGATTGGTGCAATATTCACCAAACTTTTGTCATTGTTTCCAAATAATGTTTCAAGAGTAACCAATATTCCTTTTGGGATCTTGTTGGTTTTGAACTGAATAACCTCATTCCCAAATAAAATATCTTTACCATCCATAACCTCCAAAAATACATTAAATTAAATCTCCCATGAATGGTACTCATCTATTATTTAAAGGAATTTAAACAAATCATCATCATCATAAAGAAATTTCCAATTACATACACTAATACATTTGTGGTCGATTTGCGACGGCTATGTGTCTCAATTGCAACAGCAATGTGTCGCAATTCCGACAGGCATAGACGTTGCTATTTTTTAGTCGCAAAATATGACGTCTTTCCTTAGCTGTCGCAATTACAACTTCAATCCGTCGCTATATAGCCCTATCAACCCCGGCATTTGGGGCGTCGCCAATACAGGAAATCCATCGTAATTATATGGGTGCCCATCACAATTGCAATGGAAAACCAAGCAACTGCGATGGTTTTTAGGCGTCACCAGTATAGCGCGCCCATCATAATTCTTGGGTTAACATTGCAATGGCGATGAACACCCAAGCAACTGTGACGGTTTTTGGGCATCGCTAGTACAGTGACCCCGTCATAATTATGGGGGGTGACGTCGCAATTGCGACGATGTCAAGATAGAATTAAAAAAAAAATTGCTTGTTAGATAATTATTTACGAATAATAATGTTGTATTCATGAATTTCTGGATAATGATTTTCTTTGTCAGTAACAGTCACCTAGGAGAAGCCA
>MU225677.1:1900453-1925957 GCA_018584345.1 Thuja plicata | reverse complement strand
AGCTTAAGCACAAAAGGTTAACCTTAGTTTTTAACTTCATTTATTTTGAATTCCTAAATTAAGGCGAAGCCTTTCTATGGTTTTGAGAATATGGTTGGCAGAGAAACAGTTATCTTCATGATTTTTCTTGAAGCTATAATTTTCTATAAAATCAATCTGCAATTTCGCAAAACCTTGTTCAAGATGCTTGTTTGAAATGTACATGCATATCTTTTCTTGCACAGTTTTAGAATGATAGAAATCATACCTCGACTCTCAGCCCTCGACTCTCAGCTGTTTGGATTCCAATGTAGTAGCTATCAATGAAAAATTTCTTTCGCCGCAGAGATGCAAAAACCCCTCTCGGTGCTATTGAACATAGAAATGACAACGTTTTCTCTCTTTTTTTTGCTTTATATCCCGTTAATGTCACAATTACGACGTTGTCGGGTTATAATTGAAAAAAAAAAGCCAAAAACACTTAACATCTTCCCCCCATCGCAAATTGCTGTCGCAATTTCACCCCAAATGTATTAGTGATATATTATCTTGCATAGATGGCATTGTCTTCACTTCCACTTTAAATATTCCTACCAATGTTATATCAGAATTTATTAAAGAAATATTAGCCATAAAATTTCCATTACATTATTTTACCTCTTTGACCATTGTATTGTAAAAGCATCAAAGAATTCAAAATTATCCCATATTGCAAACGTAGATTGTTTCAATCTTTTATGCTTTTTGAGGATTATTTTTCTCTAACATGTGAAATAATTAAATTTTAATCACAAAAGACCCTTAACGAATTAATACCATGTTTCAAAACCATGTTAAGACCAATCAATAATGCCTCATACTCAACTATGTTGTTAGTACACTAAAAAAAATGTTTAAGTTTTGTCAATTGGGGAAATAAAAAGTACACTTTCTGTAATACTTCTTTTGAAGACACCACATCAAAGTAAATTTTCCATATTCCATTCCAACTATCTTGTACTCTAATGTTGATTGGATCAACATTTATCAACATTAGTTCTACATGCTCAACCCTAAAATAATCCATATCATTATCACAAAAATAAGTTAATTCATTGAGGTTTATTTCTTCAACAACAATGAGAGATCTTGGCTCTTTGTCAACCTAAATTCCTTCCCATTACTGGAATGGAGGCATATGATAAGGCTAATTATGCATTACCACCAACTATTTCACTCCATTATCTTGCCAATTGTTACATATTTTTTGCCGAAACATCAAAGAGATAGAAATGGTTAAGTATTATGAACTAATTAAGGTACACATTTATTTTCATTATTAAGTGCCTTTCTGAAATGAAAGTGAATGGTGAAAATTAAGTACTTTATTGAAATTAAATTTTGATAAAGAAAGATACATTATGATATGTAAATATAATGATAAAATAGAGAAATCATACATTTATTTTTATCTGTAGCTTTTCTTTATTCATAAACCAATATACATGCCCCACACAATTTGTAGGAGTGACTAAGAGATGTAGAAAAAATAAATATGCATAGAAGTTAAAACACAAATAAGGGAGAAAGAATTGTCATTGTCCAATGAATGATAGACCATGTTTGAATATGGAACAAATTCTTTTCTCATCTTTCCTTGTATTCTCAAAGAACCTAGGGGGTGATGAGAAAGTATGTTAGATCTTGGGATATTGATCCTAAACACATGAAATAATAGCTATACACACATACTTTCAAAATGTACCTAATTAGAAAGGTAAGTCAAGGAAAAAATATAAGCTTCATGGTTTATTTAATGAGTTTGTTTCATATGTAGGAATAAGTATACACTTATTATATATCAACATGTGGGATTAAGTAGGCTCCCACAAGGGTTGAGACCAATGTGCCAATAAATAATAAACATACAACTGATGCACTAATACAATCAACAAAGTGTAAGATAATCAACATTCAATGCAAATACAACAAGAAACATTTAAATGGTGGTAGCATGCTACATAATGAAATGAACTAGCTAGTGCTAAATTAATCAAAAGGGTCTTACAGGGGGCAACCATGAACAATGATTTCTAAATATGCAGTCAAGAGGCCATAATAGTCATCTCAATGATCTACAGGAGAGTGCATTAGTTCAACATGATGAATGACATCTAGTTTAGTTTAAAAGGTCACCATGTAATGAACAAAACATTTTCAAGAGCATATCCATGGGAAATACCACCTATAACAATGAGAGATAATAATATCAATAGGAAAATACAATGATTTTCTACTATTTGAGTATTAAGAGTAGATATTCCATGGATCAAAACAACAAAAATACATTTCTATTATAATGAAGACAAGAATGATAGTCATGAAGAGATGAAGGAAATAATATCCAATGAGAAGCTTATGATAAGACAATAGAAACAAGACAATCATGAAATAATAGTAGTGCGACATAGGTGATGATCATTCATACCACAAGATATACAAATAATAGTACTTCTATAAAGATGCAATCATATGCTTAACAATGGAAACATAAGGATCATGTGTATCAATGAAAAGCCTTTAGGCCCAAACAATGACAATGAATATGTCAAGGCAGTATTATGATCACTTATATAATAATAAATAATTTACAATAACTTGGAAGGGAATAATCACTATCTATGGCATCCAAGAACCATTTTGTTAAAAAAGTACATAAATTTTAAAGGTAGGAATCATACAAAATATTTGTCAAAGATTCTTTCCTAAGAAATGAACAGATAAGAAAAAGTTGTGGAATACAATAAATACAATTAAAACTTATATTTCTAGACAGATCATATCATGTATGGATTATAGGCAATGTATGACACAAGATTATTTATAGAGATAAGATACAATTTTCCCTTGAAACAAAGCTAGTGAATATTACGTATAATCTACAATTCATGATGAATAATGGAAGTACTATGGTGGTATATAAGATTAGACAATATTGAACAAAAAGATGAGCTATAAGGTTTAAAAATAGTAATTATAATTTAATGTGTATAATCTAAAATGGTGAGAAATGATAAGATATAGATCACTCACCAAATCATATTATGCATTAGAATACAAACCCATCCTTAAACGAATCTGATTAGCACAACCAAGAGATGAAGCATGCTAATGAAAGATCTATGTAAAAGGGGGGATTTTTTATTCTTATAGAAAATGGTGTGATATGTGAATACAAGAGGAAAATTGGAGGAATGAAATCACCTTAAAGAAAGAAGAGGAAGATTGAACTTTGGATCTTAATTTGACTATCACCATAGTGTTAGAGTCAGCTATAACTCTAGATCTGGGACTCTGATGTCTATAAATTTCCACCATGAAATTTAGCAAAAAAAAGTCTAGGAAAAGGTCGACTAAGTTGACCTTGTCCTAGAAAAGGTTGTGAAAGTTGACCTTGTACCTGTAGGTCCAAATTTGATTAAAATTTTTGAGGGTCTATAACTCATTCTGAGACTCTCGAATCTAGATCCAAAACTCCCAAAATTGTTCCTAAACATAGAAAAGAAGAGGAAAAGGGTTGTGGAAAGGGATTTTTCTTTGTCAACCCCCTATATAGGAATAAACCTTGAAATGAAATTTAAATTGCATAAGGAAGTATGAAATGGAATCTAGATCTAAATCATAAATCCCCTTATACCTCAATGATATAATACCTCTTTGGAGGTGATCACAAGTGTTTATGCAATAAATTAGACTCCAAAAAATCCCAATAGGAAATCATGAAACCAAATCCTTGAATGATAGATGTTGTAGTTTTCCACAATGGTGGATGAGGAAGAAAGAGAAGAAAAAGACTTGATGGATGAATGTAGATCTCCTCCCTTGATTGAAAACTCCTTTTATTGACCTCCAATGGGGGAAATAAGTTATATCTATGGAAGGAAATGCATTGAGTGCATGATGGAATGGATATTTGAAATGATTAATGACTCTTTATGGCTTCCTTGCACTTGGATACTTGATTGGATTGAATTCTTGATGATGGATGCCTTCACTAATGGATGCTTGCTTGTGCTTAGATTTCTTGAATGCAAAATGAATTGATTGTAGATGTGTATGTATCTTACAAAATAATGGATGATGTAGATGTAGATATGAAAATGGGAGGAAAAGGTCTAATTTTATACACATTTTGGGGCTAAGATTTCATCAAGGTCTACTCTAATTTCAAACCATGGAAGAAAATCCCCCTATTGAGCTCTGGGCCAATTTTAGGCATAAAACACTGGGACAAGGTTGACCAGGTTGACCTAGTCCATCTAAAATTTCCTCAAAATCTATCAAGATGTTGGGGAGTGTGCTAAGAAATGGTGGATAAAATCACAACTTGTTAGGAGATCAGGGCTAATCCCATAATCTAAAAATGAATGCATAGGTCCTAGGTGGAAAATGAATTATGTGATTGGATGAAAAATGGTAAATCTTGCATATAAGTTAGATCCAACCTTAAGTTTTGAACAAATAATGTTGATTTTAAGGATGCATAAGTGATATAAGGATGTGAAATATATGTAAGAACCCATACATACTAAAATGGGGCTAAAAATGAGCACCTAATATTGGTGCTTACTTTTTAGGATGGTACATTTAAACCCGACTTTATCAAGAGTATGAGTCTTCCTCATGCTCATGGTAAAGTAGCATAAAAAGAGAGGAAGAAGAGAAGAATGGGAAAACTGCAAGGATATAAGACACCACTAAGTCTAAGGACATAATCTCCTAGACCAAGGATCTTAACTCGTACATCTATATGCAAAGACACACAAAACAACAAAAAAACCTATAGCTTACTAAAATTCCAAGTCAAATAGTTGAAGAGACCTTGCTAGATAAGATAAGATAAGATAAAACTCCATGATTTGATCACATAGGAAAGTGTGTTATGCTATGGAACCGTGGAGGAGAGATCAATATAATGATGAATGAAATAGGCTAGACAATTATGTTGTACTAGATGATCTATGGGAGATAGATGAAAGAGAGAGAGAAGGGGGAAAAGGTCGATAAAATTGTGTTATGATAGTTCCTCCAATTAAAGCGAGTGAGGAGGAGGATTAGTCTAAGGATCCAAAAGGTGGTTATTCAAAGGAAAAAATGAAAAGAGGGATCATTCTAAGGATGTGAAAGATGGTCAGTCAAAGGGCCATATTAAAAGAGGGAGTTTATGGTCTAGAGAATTATGTTATTCTAGTAAACCCATGAAAAAGGATAGGTCAAATGGTCTACCAAATTGTTCTATGCTAGTCAACCAATCCTAAAAATGTGAAAAGGAGAGTGATCTAGCCCTACCAAACTGTGTTGTGCTAGTGCACTCTACATGTCATGCTTAAATTAAATAAAATATCTACAATAAGGAGCCCATGTATGCCCCCCTTAAGATGGAAAAATAAGTATTGTTTTGACATCTTAATGAAAATACAGACAAGAATAAAGAACTTTTAACACCAAAATAGTATCAACAAGAAACACCCAGTCCAAGCCAAAGAGTTCAAAACTCCTATGAGATCATGGAAGGGATGAATGAAAACAAATACCATGCGATAAGTGTAAAAGGGATCCTTTCGAAGGATGCTTAAAAGAGATCATGAATACAAAGGGAATAATTTAAACCTTCCCTACTGCTATGAAAAATTAGTCTTTAGGAAGGATGACACACTTTTAGTCTCCAAGGTAAGGGATTTGTCTACCATGGAAACCTAATTGCAAACAATGAATGGGTTATGATAAAGGATGCATATATATTGTATAGAAGAGAATCCTTAATGCAAACCAACATATCTATGTAAGATTGGATATCACATAATATACAAATACCACTTAACCAAGGGAAAAGTAGATCCTTAGAGAGGATGGGAGAGATTGATATAATACACTTACCCCCAAGTGTGAAGATAAGGATAAGGAGAAAGAGGAACTATTATGCTACTCACAAAGTATGATTGTACCATGCATGACATTGAGCCCCAAAATGATATGCTAACAATGTTACATAGTGTGGAGCAACATAATATGGAGACCTAAATATTATTCAAATAAATTAGGATTGAAAAATAACTCATTGTGACATGATATGCAAATAACATCATTATCAATGAGTTGTTGAATTTTGTAATGTAAGGCTTGATATTCATTAGTAGAGTGATCATGATATTGATGATACATTCAAAAAGGAAGATTCATAAGATTTTGACCATGTTTATTTTTTTGTTTAGGTTGAGTAATCACCTTAGCATGAACAAGGTTAGGAAAAATGAATTCTTGATTAAAGGCATATATAGAAAAAGTCTTATATAATAAAGGAGAGGACACATGAGGAGACTCAACGCCAAATGCTTCAATAGGTTTCTCACTATTCTCAATGATTTGTTGTGCACATCCTAGACCATATTTGGGATTGTGATTTGAATTTTTTAGGATCATGTTGAATTAACGACACAATAGGTCCCTTGAAGGATCCTATACTGTCATTAGAAAGTAAAGAATCATCATTACTAAAGGTATTAAAAGAAGGTTTTTGATCAAAATTCATGAGATGAGGATTCACGACAGTGTTAACATTGAGAGTAAATATTTATGGCTTCTTGTAAGGATTAAATCCTAATTCATAAGAATTTTCATGCCCCTCATTTCCAAAGGGAACTTGAATTCCTTGTTCATGTTTTCCACATCCATTCCCATTGAATCTATTTTTCTGTGATAAATGATAACCATAGCCATAATGAGAATCCATATAAAAAAGAGTTAATGGAGGCTCGTAAATCACTATGTCATAACAATCAGGTTTGATAGTTTCTAAAGGTTTGATAGGAGTAGAAGCAACAAAAATGGTTACTAAGATCATTAGAAAGAGGAGTTGTTGTTTTGGATTCTTTGTCAAGTTTAGATTGTTTAAGTTCAAATGTTAGGATGTTTTATTCTCCAACATAAGTTGGTGTGAAATCCAAAGATCCCCAATCATCATCTAAAAGGAAAATAGTACAAGAATAATCATCCTTAGGTTGAGGATCTTGTTTTTTTTCAATAGACACAATTTTATTGTTTAATTCAGTATGAAAATAACTGTTCGATCTACCATCTACAAGAAGTGTATACACGATATTGTTGTATATAAACTTGGCTTTGAAATGAAGAGTTGAAGGAACAACATGCATGACATGTAACCAAGGTCTCCCTAAGAGAATATTATAACTAAGGGGCCCAGACATCACATGAATAGGAGTGTCTAGAATAACCAAACCCACCTTAATAGGTGTAGACACCTAAAATTGGTTAGACAAATCAAAAAGAAAATAAAGTGAGAAAATCAAGCGAAATCAGAAATTAATTGAATTATCAAAAGCCTTTGGATTAATTAAATCAAATAATCAAATAATTGTGCAATTGATATTAATAAATTAATTGCATATTTAAAATCAAATTAATTCTAACCTGTTCAAGGATGCACATGGATAAAATAATTCAATTAAATAATTTAATTAATTTCTAATATTTCTAACCCATCGCACAGGCAAATCAATTTCAACCAATAGGAATTAAAGAATAAGCTCACATGGATCAAGCCCAAATTGATCCTCCATCACACATCTTGGAGTTGCATCTTGATAACTCATTTTGTCCCCTTATTTTAAAAAATCATTTAAATTATCTTAACCTTTGAGAAAATCAACTCAACCTAACCCTAATCAAGGTTAACTCAACTCTACCCCCTACCCTTGGGAAATCCTTTAAATAGAGGCCATTTTGAGTGCAAAACATATAACACACATTCATGAGATAAGCATCATCACTATAGGAATTTTAATTTGGAGTTCATAGCTTTCATTTTGATTTCAATTTGCAATTAGTGATCATGTTTGAAGCATTTTATAATATTTTGAGCTAACTAGGGTTAAATCACATCAAATAGATTCAATTCTCATTACTAGGACTGTCATTAATGTTAGGAATAACAGTCCACAAGCACAACTTAGAGGGGGGTGAATCAATTGTGATACAGATTATTAAACATTAAATTTATAAACCAAAACTTTAATTCAAATGATATCACAGTAAATGCCAACATAATAATACAATCCTCATTGTCGAGGAAACCCTCTTAAAGGTAAAACCCCAATGGGAATTAGCACCCACAAATTATTTACTGAGAGTATAGTATCTTTGTTAAAAGATTTAGCCTTGTTAGGAGCTTATTACAACATTATAGTACATAGTCCCTGTTAAAGGATGGACCTTGTTAGAAATCAAGATTAACAGTGGGCTCATTGCCTAGGCACACTGCCCAAAGAAGGTTAAATCCACCCTCAAGGATTTACAATCCAAACAAGTGTATATAATAAATATACAATCCAGTGAATTGTCTTTTCTTGGTCAGTTCCAATGAAGTACTATAGTCATAAACTCTACTCTACATCCATGAGCCAATCAAGCTTCATAGCTTCCACACTTCTCTGGCTTTCAATTACCTTCTTATCATATCACTATCACATCTTTTCAAAAGAAAAGATCTCTCATATATACCCTATTACAATAATTGATTAGGTCGGCCAATTAAGCTTTCCCAATATACAAATAATTATTTAACCCATTTCTAAGATACTCAAGGTACCTAAAATAAGTAAACATCAATTAAAATAAATCAGATATAATCCAAGATCCACAATCCACGCTCTCAATCCATAATGCACGCTACATCTATGAAGTTGGCCCCAAATAGTTCTCCTCCATAATACATAGTACAAATGACATCACCAAATATCATACGACTTGTGATCAACAATAAAAATTACTCAAAACATATTCTGTCATCCCTTAAGCTTGCATAACCTGAATCATCATCGCCTATAAGATATACCCAAAATACAGAGACTCGCTCTATCAAGCATCACTGTCACAGTCTAGAAACTACTCTTCACTAAAACATCTGTAACATCTCCAATATGAAATATTAAGCCAAAAAAACTTAGGAATAATTTCATCACACATTCTTCTTCATATCCTCATCTTTTCTCATTCTGATTCATCCGTATAGTGTCTGTACACTTCTGTCATACATCTTACAATAGTATTAACTAATCAGCTCTCTCCACAGAAACATATGTTGACATCAGCAATAAAACATGAATGCCAACAACATCAGTAGTACCCAATTGTGATATCATCCAATAATTAATGGATTCTTGAGCTAATAGCATACTATTTTCCTTCCTAGATAGAGAGCCATGAGATGCTCATTGTTCAATTAATACAATTAAGCTTAATTTTACATATTTTGAATTTGAATTGATAGTAACAATACTAATCTAATGAAGGTATATTTCATATATACAGATGACTGTTAGAGTAATCTTTAGTTTTCTTATTAATTAAATCATGTTGATTTAATTAGTTAAGTTATTACTCTTTAGTGTTTAAGCTTTCTGTTAGGTGCATTAATAATTAATTCTTTTATTAATTATTAATGTGCAACCTAGCTTTTTTAGGCTTCAGGGTTTTGTTCACCTTTATAGGTTGAACCTTGTAATTATTTTTTCATTATCTTGGAATATAGTTTTTCTCTACATTTCTTGAGTATCTCCAAGCTCTGCTTTTTGTCTCCTTCTGCTTCTCTCCTATAACAGGTTTCTCGCATGCAGGTGTTCTTGGCATTCTGTGGATTTGTATTTCTCAAATCCTACATGGTATCAAAGCCGTCCTGATACTCCCTGGTCTAATGTTTTTGAAGCAATGTTTCAAGGGTGAAAACCACATCATTTTTGGGGTTTTCTCTTCAATCTAAAAGATGCACATTTTTCTGGAGCACTTTGAGCAAAAATGGACCTCACCATCGCGCTCAGAAGGCCCAAAGATTACTTTTTCATATAAAGTTTGCCATTTTTGGCTATAGTGGCCTCTGAGAAATTTTTTATCTCTCCCAGGCCGTATGATACATTTTTTGAGAAAAAATAAAATTAAAAAAAACACTTTTTAAAGTGTTTTTTGGGTGCAGGCAAAATGCGTAGCTAGCGCACCGCCCACGCCGGCCTCCACCGGCTCGCCACCCACACCCAGATCGAGAGCTGCCATACCCGAAGCGTCATTCAACCGCCTCCACTACACCACTGGCGAGCTGCCTCCACTGGCCGTGGCGCCAAACTACCGCTGAAGCACTGTGAGGTATCATTACCACTATGCACATCACTTTCTGACTATTGACATTAGTGTTTTCCGGGGATCCCCAATTTTTTTGGTCATTTTTCAAGTTTTCTGGCCACTGTAATTTTTTTCAGCATGAAAACTTGGTGACGTACATACGACCGTTAATTTTTTTCCCATCGAGGTGCGATGGTCATTTGACCCTCAAATTTTTTCCTAGGACTGGTTTTTTCCAGAGAGCTTGTTTTCAAAGGTGCTGTTGTTTTTTGACCCTAACTTTTGTATACGATATCATTTTTTAGAAAACAAGATATTGTTGGAAAGCTCTTTCTGATCCAGAGGCCACCATGTGGGTGTTGGATGCACACTTGGCCATTTGAGTACCTATTTTTAGTGTCAAAGTTGTAGCTTCTGTTTCCATCCTCACTGCACCAGGTTTTGATCTAAATGTAGTAAGGTTAGATTTCTCAATTTTTTTCATTTAAAAGAGCTATCATGGGTTTTTATACTCACCCTTCAGTTGTTATTTTAGAATGGGGTAATTATGAGTCATGGGAAAAGGGTATGCTTACACATTGTAGGTGGCTTAATTTTTGGCCTTATTTGTATGATCTCATACCTAAACCAACCACTTCAAAGGGAAATTGGCATGGGATATTATTAGAGATCACATAGTAGGGCTTATATTGTCTAGTATTGATCATGACACTGTGTTGGCTATATCGGACATTGATTGTCCTCACCCACTTTGGAAACATCTTTGAGAGATCAATGGAGACCCTAATCTCTCTCCATTCCAAGAGAATCCTTCTTCAGATTGTATCATACCCATTGCTTGGAGAGAGAATACACCCTTTGATCATGATAATTTAGAGGGGCTTGAGTATTTAGACACCCTTACATCTTCCAATGGATCAGAGGCTTGTCTAATAGTTCCTACTCTTTAGACTGAGACTTCACCAACATCTCCTATTGTTCCTGATTCTGTGCAACAAGACATCATTCACCTTCCAAACATAGCTACTTTGGACTCTTATCTTGCAAACATCTCCTTCTTGTTTGTTGAGTCTTACATTGTATATTTGGAGGATTATTTTGAGGACATTCATCTCCTCTACCTTGACAGTCAGGTTATCATTGTTCGCCCACCATTATTAGTGCATTCAACAATTGAATTTCAGGATTCTCCACATCAGTTTGGATTTGGCATCATTTGTTTAAGTTCAGACAAAGAGATTCTTTAGCATCTGATCATGGCAAACATCTTGAGTTAGATTGGTTCATCACTCTTCATAGGGTTCCTTTGACATCTTCCTTTGGATCTGTTTCTTCCCAAGGGGAGGAATATCATTTGTCGCTTCAGGATCTCCTTTTGGATTCTACATCAGGCATCTACCATTGTGACAAGAGTTTCTTCATTCTGGGGGGACTTTGGTGTCTCATCCCTCTCTCATGGGGGCTGGTTGTACTTATGGTCTTGAGAGAGTCTCTTGAGCCATTTCTTTTATGCATTTTTCTATCTCTCTTTTGGAGAAGGGTTTTTCCCCATGGGTTTTCTTCTTTGTCTCTAGTTTATAGAGATTTCCTTATATTGGGTACCTGATCAGGCCTTGTTGCCGAGACCCTTTTCCTACTTTTATAGCTGTGCTAGATTAGCTTACCCCTTGTGCTTAGCTTAAGGGGGGTGTTAGAGTAATCTTTAGTTTTCTTATTAATTAAATCATGTTTATTTAATTAGTTAAGTTATTACTCTTTAGTGCTTAAGCTTTCTCTTAGGTGCATTAATAATTAATTGTTTTATTAATTATTAATGTGCAGCCTAGCTTTTTTAGGCTTTAGGGTTTTGTTCACCTTTATAGGTTGAACCTTGTAATTATTTTTTCATTATCTTGGAATAGAATTTTGCTCTCCATTTATTGAGTTTTCCGAGCTCTACTTTTTATCTCCTTCTACTTCTCTCCTGTAACAAGTTTCTTGCATGCAGGTATTCTTGGAATTCTGTGGATTTGTATTTCTCAAATCCTGCAATGACACCCAAAGTGGGGCTACAAGTGTCATTTCTAACAATCTCATAAATTATTGGTATGGTTGAGTGTGTTATTTTGTAGGAATTGACAATTTACAGGTGAAGTAACGTGTGCATATGTAAATTCTGAAGCCTTTACGCAGTAAAGTAGCACTCTTTCAGGCTTAAAATAATGCATACTACTATATTTAAAATTTGCAAAACTTCAAAACTAGAAAATTAATAAAAAATTTATTGCTATTTTACAGATGTCAATCCATAGGAAGGTGCGTAAACTAGGGTACTATAAGAATGTGGACGTAAGGAGAGAAATTCAAAGGTGGAATAAGGTAAAGGAAGCCAAAACATGCTATCAATGTTTTGTGGATTTAGAAAGCATGCATAGATATTGGAGTATAGTTAACTTTTATCAAGCTTTGTTCAATTTTCCTCATTTCAAATTAGATTGTACTCCTCTGCATGCTCCTATTTGAAATTTTCTTTCCTTTATTTCAATTTCACTAACTTGAGCAATTATTAATGCAAAATTAAGATTTCTTATCTTAACCTTTGCTTGAGTTTTTGTTTGAAACTAAATTTTGAGAAGAGGATGCTAAGGAGCTGTAACTCTAGCCACTAGGTGGGTAGTAAAAATCAAAATAAACATAAAAAGCACCTAGCCTAGCTAGCTTCGAAAAAGGTAAGATCAAATCCCTTCATATTTGATCAAATTACAACAAGCAAAAGTTAAAATATAGCATAACTAGAACCTATTATTATTTTTCAAAGGAGACATTAGGAATATGCTCTCAACTTTCTAAGTTGATCAAAATTCCAAACATGTCAAATTTGATGATAGAAAGAAAGGTTAGAAAGAAAAAAAAACTAATTTTTTAAGCCTCTTGTTTGTGAGGAAAGCATTAGGGATATGCTCTTCACCTTTTGGTGAATAAAAATCCTAAAAGTTCTCAAATTAAATTAGTTAAAAGGCTTGGAATAAACCTTTTTTATTGTATTTGGAAGTGAGAGAATAGTAGGGATATGCTCTTCATATTTTGGTGAATCAAACTCCTAAATGTATTTGATCATTTCATTTCTTGATTTCAAATGAACATGCTAGAACATTAATGGGTCTACCTCCCGAGATTTTCCTTATGAGGACGGTGAGAGGGAATGGCCAAAAAGTGGGAATTAAGGTTAAGCCAACCTATTCTATCCACTTTCCAAAAAAAAAACCTCATTAAGTCTAAAGACTTATATGGTGATAATATCAAATGCCTGGACTCGTAGGGTTAATAGCCTAAATTGTGAATTACGACTATGTAGCCCTTGTATGATTCATTTTATATTTTTATTTGGAAATGACAATAAAATGCCCAAGTAATGTAGCTAACTACCTCATAGAGCCATTGTTACAAGCTAAATTTGACTTTAGGTAGATAGCTTGGAAAAATTTGTGAAAGACCCATGAAAATGATTGGGAACATACACTTTATGTGTAGATTAAGGTTTAAAACAATGATTTTTTGTGTGTGCTATGGTTGATCTTTTATATTGCAAACAAACAAAATTCATCCAAATCTGATCATGTGTTAAAACTTTTAAAAATTAATCAAATGGTGATCCAAAACATTAAAATTTTCTTGTTTTAGAGGTCCTTTAACACATAAAAATAGAGAAGTAGCGTGTTTCAACTGTTAAGTGGTGCCTATGGACAAAAATTTATCATAAGTGATAAAAGAAGTAACACGTATAAATATACTTTTACTGCTTATGAGCCAAGAAATAATGCGTGCAAATTGGTTTTAACACTGGAAACCTATAAAGTAGTGCGCCTAAACAGTCAACCATCACATTCTACTTTTCCAGTGAGCACATACAACCCATTAAAGCATCATGTACAAGATTTTAAGTAGCGCGTACAACCCATTAAATCATCACGTACAAGCTTTTAAGTAGCGTGTACAATATGAGACTCTCAAACAATGAGTATCTCCTAGGTTTTTTGGAAAATTTTAGAATCATGTTTGGATACCCTTTTCAGAGTACTTCCTATCCTAACTATCAGACTAATCATATTCCATCATATTCAAGGAGTTCACTTTTTTTTTTCAAAGGAATTGATCAAAAGGGTGTGTTAAGGATATTTGTTCCATACTAATGCATGCTTTTACAAGATCTCAATACATCAAGGAAACCTTACAAGAAGACAAAAGGAAGTGGAAACAAACACGATGGATTTTCCCTTTGGAACAAATATCCCTAACTCACCCTTTTGATCAATTCCTTTGAAAAAAATTGAACTCCTTGAATCTGATGGAATATGATTAGTCTGATAGTTTGGACAGGAAGTACTCCAAAAAGGGTATCCAAATATGATTCTAAAATTTTCTAAGTGAAAACCCTTTCCAAAGGGAAAAGAATATGATGCTGATTCCTGCTAGTTTGGACAGGAAGTACTCCAAAAAGGGTATCCAAATATGATGCTAATGCCTTCTTTAGGAAGGAATCCCCTCTTCCAAGAAAAAACTTAGCTTCCTCACAACAATCTTTCAAAATAAAAAAGGAAGTGGAAACAAACACGATGACTTTTCCCCCTGGACACATGGATCCTAACCTTATCAATCATGTTAATAATGACACCAATAATAACCAAAATGGTGAGAGTAAGGATGCAAACAAAAATGGAAACAATGGGGGAGGAAATGACCCTAACAATGGAGGTGTTGACATGAATAATGGAGGGAATAGGGATCCTCATGATGAGGATGACACCAAAGAGAGTGAATGAAGCGGCTCAAAATCCATTCCTTATGAAAATCATGGAGAAAATCCTATAGAGAGATAGGGAGAAGTATTTCTTTGACCTAGCCCAAGCAGGGGTAAAACTCCCCCATGATTACGATATGATTACCCTAAAGAAGAAGGAGGAGGATGAAAACCCAATTGTGAATATGAATAATAAAATTAAACTTTTCCAAATGCAATTGGACAATATAAATAAAATGGAAGCTCCAAAACCTTTCTCCATTAAGGCTATATACTCATTCCCTTTTGATAAAACCCTAATTATGGTACCATTCCCTCCAAATGCGGTCTTCCCTAAATATGAAAAATACATGGGGGTATCCAAACTACAAGACCATTTGAGAGAATTTTGTGCATTAAGCTTGAAGTTAATGCATGATACCACTTATTTAATGTTACTATTTCCAAGAAGCCTTGGAGGACCCACAATGGAATGGTTCTCAAAATTACCCTCAATCGTGCGAATATTTTAAGGGTTAGCATCAAAGCTTGTGACTCATTACTCATACAATATAAAACATGAGGTCACAATGATAAATTTATGTAGCACTAAAAAAAGGAGGGAGAAGCATTCCTAGTCTTCTTGCAAAGGTGGAGGATGATATTTAATCGATATCCTATAAGTATGCCCAAAAAAGAGAAAATGGATATCTTCCTAAATAGTCTAAACAAAATCATGAACTATCGGTTACAGCTCCAATGCCCACCTAATTTTGAGAAGATCATTGAGAATGGAATCATCATAGAGGAAGTTTTTGTGAAGAGTGGAGAGATCAATCTTCTTAAGGAAAATAATAATTTTCCTAATAACCACAATAATTCCAACAACAACAATCAGGATTCAAATAATAACAATCACTTTTGGCTCAAGAACACTAACAAGGGCATTGTCAATGATGGAGTTTTTGAGGCAAACACTTAAAAATCAACTCCTTTCAATCTCATGAGATCTTATAATCAAGCGAATAATGTAAATCAATCATCAAAGGTCCCATTCAATAACAAAAACAACTTTCCAAACAAGCAAGAAGATAACAAACCAAAACCATTCTTTAGCCCATCATCAAGAAGGAAGTTCACACCCTTGGGTGAACCACTTGAGAATTCTTTAAGGATCCTCATTGTAATAATATCATTGTACTACTAGAGTGAAGGCCTTATGAACCAAAAGATAAACCCTCATGGAGGAAGGATGCTCATATTTGTGAGTATCATTGAAACAAAGGGCACAAGATGAAGGAATGCATGAGATTAAAGTACGAGGTGCAAGAATTGATAGATAATGGGATACTCAAGGTGGAAGGGCCTCAAAAAAATTAATATCATGTGGCCTTCAAAAATCCTTGCTTCAATGATGAGAAATGGGAATCTTCAAATAGTAACCAAAATAACAAAAGAGGAAATGACAAATTTAATTTTTCACATAGATATGATAATGTAATCAATTCCTTATCAAGATATGAGAATAATATCAATGTTTTTGTAAAAGATCAACCATAAAAGGAAAACTCTAATGTTGTTATTAGGGGGAAAGCATCAAAGATAACCTTACAAGGAGCTACCCCTAAGACTATTGGTCCTAATCAACCATCTTCTTCTCAAAGGCAATACGATATTGTGGATCAATTACAAAAGACTCCAGCCCAAATTTTGATCCTTGAATTGCTAAAGCTCTCACCAAATCATAAGATCTTAGAAAAGGCTCTTGTGGAGAATACCATTCCTGACAACCTAGATGTGGATAGATTTCAAAATATTGTGGGTCATCTCATGGCACTTCATTATTTTTCCTTTTCCAAAAAATATGACATGTCTATTAATCATCCCCAAAATCTTTCGCTGCATATAGAGGTTTTGATACATAAACACCGTGTCAAAAGAGTCCTTATTGATGGGGGAGTTGGTCTAAACATTTGGACATTGAGTCTAGTCAAAGTCCTAGGATTTTTTAAAGGTTCTGTGGATCCAAAGAAGAAGATCACTATTAAGGCCTATGATGATGAAGAGAGGTCTTTGAAAGGAATGGTGGTTCTTCCCATCCAAGTGGGGCCGATAAAAAAAATACCATTTTCCAAGTTCTTGACATGAAATTAACTTACAAAATATTGCTAGGGAGACCATGGATTCACAAAATGCAAGAGATACCTTCAAAATACCATCAATGTATCAAGTTTCTATATATGGGAGAAGAAATTACTATAAGTGGAGATGTGAATCCTTTCCAATATTACAATATTGTTAAATCCGTGAATGAAGAATTCATCCCACACAATAGTGAAGGGGCTACCCTAATTTCTCCTAGAGAAGAAAATAAAGAAGATGGTCCTATCTCAACTTTGGTCACTAACTCAACTTTGGTAAATAACTCAAATCAAGACAAGACTAACTCATCTACATCAACTAAGGGTAAAGAGAAAGTCAGTTTTTTTAGGTGAAAGTAATAAGAGTGCTAAGTTAAGTGTTGAAAATAAAGAGGAGGGGGATTCAAACCCCTCTATCTTGAAAATGAAAGAGTTCAAGAAAAAAATTACCAAAAAATGGATGAGTTGCTGAAGAAATTTGAGAAACAATGCAAAATCCATCAAAAAGGTACCATATAATTTTCCATGTCCTTGTTTGAGTTACCTACTTATCCAAAGTCACATGGTAGGCCAACTAGTGCTCATTCAAATGAAAAATATAATGCCCATTTTATAAGATAAAGTGTCAATTCAGAAAAGGAAGAAGAGAATAATGAGGTTTTAAAATGGTTGTACAAAGATGAGGAGGCTTCAAGATCCCATGTAGAAAGGGTCCAAAATGTGAGTATCCAAACATGTATCAATATGGAAAAGGTTTTCAAACCATGATAAAAATGGTATATAAAGGAAGAGGACCCTTGGGCATAAGGAATAAAGGATGGCTAGAACCCATACAACCTCCTTGGAGATCTAAATTAGATGAAAAATTAGGAATAGGGTACCAAGAACAAGGAAGTGGTTCAAACAACTTCAAAGACTCTTATGAACACATCCATATGGTAGATTCAGAAAGTGAAGATGAATCCGGTAAATATGAATGAGATTACTTATCTGAGGCTTGTTTTCACAATAAGGAAGTGGATGCAATTCATACTTATGCTCCTACATCTAATGCAAACAAGCAACCAAGTATGGATCAAGGGTCACATTCTAATCAAGGGTCAAATAAATATCAAGAATTAGATTTAAGACAATAATCAAATGGAACCCCTTGGGTGGGTGAACCATGGGTACCTTCATGGTTAGGAGAATCAAACATTAGGTTTAATCTAAAAGCATTTTATCCATTAGAAATATGAGAGGACTCAACTGAGAATGATTTTGATCCAAGTTCTATGGAACACCTTGAGCAAGCCCATGTCATAGATTTGAGCGATACAATGTATGAAACCTCCAATGAAGTCATGTCCTTAAACCCCATGGATATGAATCTACCCAATGAAATTTTATCTCTTATCCAACCTGAACTAATTGATTGGGACCTAGTCAGGCCAAATGACATTCTCCCTTTTCCCAACAACAATTTGGTGGCCTTATACCTAAATGCAGTTGAACCCTCTTTCACCAATGAATTAGATCAAATAATAGAAGTGGAAGAAAGGGGACAATCTCTCAATCCAAAATAAAAATAAAAAGTAAAATAAAATAAAAAAATGAAGTGGTCTAATGGTGAAAACCACAATGTGACAGTACTAGACCCCAAAAAAGTAAAAATAAAGGATGTTTCCGAAGGTGAAAACCCAACTGTGGAACCTAAGGAAGAGAGATTAGACACCTTGCTAGATAATGATGAAGAAAGATCTCCTATCTTGATTGAACAAACAAAAGGTAAACATTGGCACTGATTTAGAACCAAGATTCATACACCTTGCAGTTTCATTAACTCCAACAAAAGGGAAGATTTCATCCAGTTCTTCAAAGAAAAGAAAGTTAACTTTGCATGGTCTTATTCAGATATGTCAGGGTTAGATCCAAGTTTCATTATGCATCACCTAAATGTAAGACCACGAGTTAAGCTGCTGAAACAAAAGTTAAGAAAGATGCAACCCCATATAGCCTTGCTAGTGAAAGAAGAATTGAAAAAAATGTTAAAAGTGGGGTTCATAAGGGCTATATCTTATGCCAAATGGATATCTAATATTGTGCCAATTTTAAAGCATGATAAATCAATTAGATTATGCCCATATTTATGAGATCTCAACATGGCATGTCCAAAGGATGACTTTCCATTACCTAGCATTGATGTTATAGTGGATTTGACGATAGAACACTCTACATTTTCCCTCATGGATGGATTTAGTGGATATAACCAAATTATGTTAGCACCAAAATATCAAGACAAAACAAACTTCACATTCCCTTGGGGTACATTTTGTTAGAACGTCATGCCCTTCGGCCTTAAAAATGTTGGAGCTACCTATCAAAGGGCAATGACCATGAATTTTCATGATATGATGCATACATTTCTTGAAGTATATGTGGATCTTATCTTAGCTAAATCACATGAAAGGAAAGATCATATACAAATCCTGGAAAATATTTTCATGAGGTTAGAACAATTCAAAGTTAGGTTAAATCCTAAGAAGTGTGCATTTGGGGTGCAATCAGGAAAGTTATTGGGTTACATAGTATCAACAAAGGGAATAGAAATTGATCCTGAGAAAGTTCAAGCTATCATGGACATGGATGCACAAAATAACATAAGCCAAATGAGATCATTTAAAGGAAGGTTGCAATCCATAAAAAGATTTATATCTTAATTGGCGGAAAAATGCAATCCTTTCACTAGACTTCAACATAAAGATATAGTTTTCAAATGAGATGCAAAATGTGAGGAAGCTTTTTCCCTATTGAAGTCATACTTGGAAAATACACCTATACTTATGCCACCTATCAAAGGCAAGCATTTACTCTTGTACATTTCAGCAATAGATCGATCTTTAGGAGTATTATTGGCTCAATAAGATAAAGATGGAAAAGAAAAGGCAATTTATTATCTTAGCAGAAGTTTGGTCAAATATGAACTCAGCTATAGCTTCATTGAATGAGATTACCTCGCGGAATTTTTTTCTTCCCAAAAGCTACGTCATTATATGTTGGTGCACAAGGTTAAGTTCATTTCTAAAATCGATCCTTTAAAGTATCTACTTAGCAAAATAGCTCTCACAGGAAGATTGACCAAATGAGTGATGGTTTTGAGTGAGTTTGATATAGAATATGTGGATATAAAATCCATCAAGGGACAAGTTATAACACATCAATTGGCGGATTCTCCTTTATTTGATAATCATACTATTCAAGTGGAATTTCCAGATTTAGAAATAATTAATGTGGAGGCAAAAACATGGAAACTCTACTTTGATGGATCTTACACCCAACATGGATCAAGGGAAAAAATTCTTTTGACAACCCCTCAAGGTTACACAAATCAAAAGTCATACAAACTTATTTTTCCACGCACCAACAATATTGTAGATAATGAAACCCTAGCTATAGGCATTAAAATGGCTTTTGAGTGGAAAGTGATAGAGCTACAATTATATGGTGATTCTCAACTAGTCATAAACCAAATTAATGATGAATAACAAACAAAGGATGACAAGTTGATGCCCTACAAGAGGATGATACATTATTGGAAAAATTACTTTGCTTTGATAAATTTTGAAAAAATTCCAAGGGACAAAAATAGAGCAAGAGATTCCATGGCAACCTTAGCTTCTCTTCTTCAAATTCTAGAACAACACGCTACATATGAATTCTCGGTGGAAGAGTTGGTGAAACTCGGATTTGACCTTCCCTATTCCCAAATCATATGTCTGTTAGTTAAACATGAATCACCTTGGTATGGACCTATTTTTACTTACTTAAAAGACCAAACTTTACCCTTGGACCAAACCCGCAATCAAAAGAGACATGTTATACGCCAAGCTACCCGTTATACCATCCTTTCCAACACATTGTATCACAATAGTCTTGACAGAATGCCTCTTAGGTGTCTAGAAGATGATGAGTCAAAATTAGCTTTACAAGAGGCTCACAAGGGGATCTGTGGGTCTCACTCTAGTGGGTTAAATTTAGCTAAGAAAATCTTGATGACATGTAACTGATTGAATGTTTGATAATGTTAAGTTGAAGATGATGCAAGACATTAAATCAATTAATGGTTTGTATTGTCATTGATGTCAACTTGATATCATCTATATGGTCATGCACATGATGCCAAAGACTTCAGAGAATCAATGGAAAAATGATTATGCTTTCAGCAATGCATAAAAGTCAAGTATTCACTAAGTGACAGACAACACTGACGGAGTGCACACCACTAGTAAAGACAGAGATAAAGTCACAGTGATGCCTGACAAACAGAAGATAGTGTTTCCCGACAAAGAAGAATCACAAGATGCCCGATGAGATAAAAATAGAGTTTCCCGATGAGTAAGATCCAATGATGCCCGATGGAAGGAGATCCCAAAGCTAACAGAAGTTGCACTGACGGAACTGGCAATTGTCACCGGCGACGAACTGTAGAATTGACCAACAGAACAGAGAGATCATAAAATGACAAAATATCTAGCTGGCAGAGCTCAAAGATAGACTTAACTGGTTGTTTTATTTATTTTATTCGACCATAGCTAAAGCAACTGATTTATACAGTTGGAAAGAAGATAACTACAAGATAAATAAGGAGTTAAAGCCGTAAATCAAATTGGCTAGATTATTTTTCACACCAAGAATCAAGAATCAAGAAACAAGGAAAATCATGTCTATATAAGGGAAAAGAATAATTCATTTCCATAGGCACTCAGATACATGGGGGAGTGAATTGAAAGAAGATGCTGAAGAGAAATTGGTGAAGGATGAACTTCATACAGTCCTGATCAATCAAGTTAAGGGAGAGCTAAAGAATTCTGCAGACACCAACGAACAGTAAAGCACAGCATCACAGAGAAAAAAGTGTGAAGTACAAAGGAATTGAATTGATACATTGATCAGAGAGGTAAAGTACATAAATAGATTAGAATATCTACAATTCAAAGTTGCATTAGGAACAGGTCATTGTGTTTCAGTTTAACCATTAAAGCATTAATTCTCTTAACAAAGCAGGACTTAACCGTCTTCTATAATTGAGGTATATCCTAATAGATTACCAAAAAGGTTGATTCATGATAGTAGCAGCTGTCTTACCTAAAGCCTATTGACAGTCTAAGAAGGAGGCTGATTCAAGGATGGTAGTAAGATTAGCATAAAGCCTATTAATAGTCCAAAGACTGATTCAAGAATGGTAGCATAGATGCTAGATACTAAGTGACAACCTATGTATGAAAATCCTCTAAAAAGGTCATATAACAGTGTGTTTGTAACCTTTAACATGGTTGGCTCCTAACAGGGCTCACTTCAGAAGAGTGAAAATTTGGGGTACCGGTCCCAGTGGTTTTTCCCTTAACAGGGTTTCCATGTTAAAATCCTTGTGTTATGTGTGTATGGTTTATTAATTTATTGTTTTACATTTCACATATGCATTTCTAGATTGATTGGTATACTCTGTATATTTACTGAGTATCGACAAATGAGTTTTTCTGCTTATCAGTAATCAAGGAGAATAAGGAAAGACAAGGTAAACCGACAGACAGTAAATTGTTTCAAGTATTTCAAAGGCATACATCTTGTAGGGACTTAATAATCTGAGGTGTATTAATTGTTGGATTAAAGTTTAAAGGATAAATTTTTGAGGCCACCGATTCACCCCCCCCCCTCTCAGTTATTACTAACAAATCCTTCGCATGGGATACTTTTGGCCAACTCTAGAGAAGGATGCTTGTCATGACTTTGTCAAGATATGTCAGAAATGTCAATACCATGGAAACATGATTCATGCGCCAACACAAGATTTACACCCAATGACCACACCTTGGCCCTTTTATCAATATGAGTTTGATTTAATAGTGATGATTTATCCACCTTCATCCAATGGTCACAACTATATCATAATTGCAACCAAATACTTCACTAAATGGGTAGAAGTTGTGCCTTTGACAACTGCAACGGGTAAACAATTCTCAATGTTTGTCCTAAATCACATCATTTGTAGATATGACATCCCTCATGCTATAATAACTGATAATGGAAAGCAATTAAAAAATAAAGATGTGGATGATCTATGTGACAAGTTCCATATTATGCATCATTCTTCTTCCATGTATTATCCTCAAGGGAATGGACAAGCAGAGGCAACAAACATGAATATTCTCACAATTCTGAAAATGACAGTTGATAATTTAGGAAGAAATTGGAATGTACAATTTAATTTGACATTATGGGTATATAGGACTAGCATAAGGACACCAATAGGAGACACACCATTTTCATTGGTCTATGGAGTAGAAGTGCTATTACCTTTAGAGGTTGTGATTCCATCCTTGAGAGTTTCCCTACATGGTTTGGTAATAGATGAAGATTATAGGGTTTCTAGGCTTCAATAGCTGGAGTTATTAGAATAACATCAAACTCAAGAATATGAACATCTCAAGGTTTATCAAAATAGAATGTCAAGGAATTACAAAAAGAAGATAAAACCTAGAGCATTTCAAGTTGGAGATTTAGTGTTGAGAGAAAATCCTAAGAACCAAGTGGAAAGAGAGAATAAAGGAAAGTGGGAAGCAAACTGGTTAGTACCATTTATCATTACTTCTTCTTTTGGCACAGGAACATACAAGTTAGATGATTGTGAGGGAGATAAGTTACAAGAGACCATTAATAGCTTCCACTTGAAGAGGTTTTATACCTAAGAGGGAGATGAAAGACTATAAGATGAGAGAGTATCATATGCGAGGAAAGCATTGTTATTTTTACAGTGGAAAAGAGATCCTGAAATAATCCAAAAATGGTGGAAAAGAGATCCCGAAATAATCCAAAAACAGTCAAAAAGAGATATTGTTCAAAAATTTAAAAACAATGGAAATAGTCTTGAGAAAAGAGAAAAGGTGGAAAATTGAGCATGAAGAAAGCAAAAACATTCAAATATGGATCCTAAAAAAAATTGTTATCTTGGTGAAAACCTAGCAAACATGCGCCATGGTAATAAATAAAAAAAATTAAAAATAAAAAAATCAAAAAAATTGAAAAAGATAAAAAGTGCCTTGGTGAAAACCTAGCAATAGGTGCCTTGGTAGAAAAAAAAAGAAAAAAAGACAAAAGGAGAAATAAAATCAAGTGGTGAAAACTTAATAAATAGGTGCCATTTGACCCTTAGGATTTTCCTAGTTGCATGATCCATCTGTATCTTTCCGCAATCCTTTATATATATCCTTGCATCCGTCATCTTTGCATAGTCATAATAAAGTCTTTGAGCTACATCTTGCATAAACCGAGCTCTTGTAATATTTTTTGAAGTTTTTCCAAGACCA
This sequence comes from Thuja plicata, assembly GCA_018584345.1. Taxonomy (NCBI): domain Eukaryota; kingdom Viridiplantae; phylum Streptophyta; class Pinopsida; order Cupressales; family Cupressaceae; genus Thuja; species Thuja plicata. Next base: position 1,901,571 of record MU225677.1, on the reverse strand, counting down.
ACATATTTCTTTTCAATTGGGGGCATTAATCCAAATCATTGGATTTCACCAAAGCAGACACCAATTCACACGAATCAATGCATCCAACTACAAACAGATAGACACTTGAACTTTTGATTTACATCATTGTTCAATTCTTATCTGATCTTGACACAAACATGATCCTTGACCTTCATTGACTTACTATTATCAGGATTAAAATAAACAAAAACCCAAAACATTGAAATGGATGAAGTTCCATTTGAAATATGGATATAACAACAACATTAAGGTTTTGATAAGGTATTGAGTTTTCTTGAGTCATGTCTTTTTAGTTAATAAATGATGTTTCAACTAGATTAGCAATGATAAAAGCATTACATATTTTATTGATTTTGGTGTGACTGTATTAAGATTGAATCTTTGAGTGTATGTTAGAAGTAAACAAGAGCATGAATAGTCTTCACAAAAAAAAACAGCGAAAATGAAACAGCGAAATAAGCAGTGAAATAAATCAGCGAAAGCACAAAAAAAGCAGTATAGGAAATTAGAGAGTGCCTCCCTAGGTTTTCAAGCAGTAAAATCCAGCAAGGAGGTTATCACGGTTGGAAAAAATGAAAGCAGAGAATCAAAGGTCATAAATAAGGATGCCGATCAAGATACAAGAAACACAGGTTTCTCTGGTTATTGTTTCAACTGTTACCTCTACGGACACAAATACATCGATTGCAGGAAACCAGATATACGATCCTCCAGACCAACTATGATCACCTCAAAGTTTTCATCAAAAATAAAAAACAGAAGAGTATAGCGGAAGGAGATCAAAGCACAGTTATGCTAAAATCCCAATATGGGGATTTTCGAGCCAAGGAACAAATCGATACATCAAAGTCAGACAGTAAAAAAAGGAACCACAGAAACATTTCAAAGATTTTTTCGGTTAGTAACTTGGATAGCCAAATATATTTTTACTCCAAGACAAAATATGCAGTAAACAACTTCTGCATTTCCTGGATGGAGCAATCCCTAATTTCAGAAAGTACTCCAGCCAAAGAATCGGAGGGTCCCCATTACGCATTAAGGAGTGGCATATCTTTAGGGCTCCAGATGAACTCCGGGATTGCGAAACCAAAACAATC
>MU225677.1:1875933-1891205 GCA_018584345.1 Thuja plicata | reverse complement strand
CAACAAATACTGATGTAATGATGTAAAGATAATGTGATGTAATAAAAGTGTAAACAAGGAAAGCATAGTCATTCCAAATAGTGGGTATGCCCACTAAATACATGTAATTATAATTAAAATCTCGTCCAATAACGAGTCATGGGTATGCCCATGAATTGTATGTATTAGTAACAGGACTTATAGTCCCAGGCAAGGCTGGAGGTTTTCTCGACCCCGCTCTTTCCTACCAGCGCCTGCACTGAGCGGGGTTTTATGTATCTTTAAATTTAAAAATAATAAAATTTCTATGGCTTAGGCCTTTTACCGACCAAAAAAAAAAAAAAAAGATTGAATCTTTGAAGTATGTGACTTTTTCTAAAGACATGATCGTCAAAGAGTCATCACGGATATTTTGCATATGGAAGGGAATCAATCCTTGTCTATTTACATAAAAGGATACCTTGGCCATTTAGATTTTCCTTATCTTAATGCCAACATCCACTTGCAACATTGAATCTGATGAAAGCGACATTCATACTCCCATGGTTGAACCAGTGAGAGTTGTACTGGCTTCATGGTTGAAATCCAAGGATAGCAGTATTCATATCATCATGGTTTGTCAAACTCACTAGTGATGGTTGTACATGCTACGAAGGACCACCAAAGATCAATGATGATAATACAATCCCTGCATTCTTTGCAATAATGATAGTTAGTTGTATTCATGTTAGGAGTAGTTTTGCATAAAAGGATTTCCTTGGGTTAGGGAAACAGGTTTCAAAAGGGTTGATATCATCAAAAAGAAAAGTTCTCTTTTAGGTTGAATATGTTGGAATTTAATAAAAAGCATTGCATATCATTAATCATTAATCATTAATCCATATTTATTATCTATTATTTCTTAAATTTATTGCATAAATCATTAAACATTATTCATAAATCATTTTTCATCCATTAAGATGCATTCATTCATTTAAAGGTGTATTTGATTAAAGGTTATATGCATAGAAAAATAACAAATAAATAAATAAATGCATTTCCTCATCTAGGTCCATTGCATACCATTGCATAACCATCATTAAGAGCATTAAATAAAAGAATTTTCATCATACATGTGCATCCATCTAAGTATTTTCATACATAAGAAAACTCATCCACAACATATAAAAGTAAATGCATAATCATATAGAAGTACATCCATTAAGAATCAAAATATAAAGTCCAACATATAATGACATCATAAAGAGAATAGAAAAATCAAGAACAAGAATGTTTATCATATAAAGCAATCATAAAATGTCCATCGTCATGTTTATCAATGTATATTCAAGATACATAAATAAAAGGAACATAAATAATCTCAATCAAAGTACATCATTGTACAACATAACAAGAGGGAGGCTTATAATCAACTAGGGTAACCACCTGCACCATCTATCCCATTAGTGCTGCTTGCATTACCTATACCACCTGGGCCACCTGTGTCATCTATCCCTCTGTCTGCTGAACTACCAAGATCTATCTAAGGCATCTGACTAGTACCAACAACACTAGGCCTCTGTGCCATCATAGTCATGAAGCTCTGCATCATTGTAGAAACTTTATCAATCTAGCTACTCATAGCTTTCATCCCAGCCTGTAGAGTCTTGAAATCCTCTGTAAGTGTATCTATAGCATGTGGAACTTATAGAACTATAGGAACCTGTAGAGCTATCGAAACCTCTGGTACTACAAGAATCACTGGAGCCTGCTCTACTTGTCTAGCATGCGCTAGCTGAGCCTATATGGATAATCTCTGCCGTCTCTGTCCCAAAAATTCAAATGGAACCTGTAGAATCCTACCACCAACCCCTCTGCCCCTCATCCGTACTCAGCCACCCCTCATCTGAACCCTTCTGCCCACACCTCCACCTCTCACTCTACCTCCACCTCTCCCACCATCTTCATCTCCACCTCTCCTCAAGACTCTCTGTCTCAGTACTCTGCCACCACCTCTCCCACCACCTCCGACTCCATCATCATTTGAAGGATCATCAATGTCAGGTATAGGCTCTGCTGGGTCTATAAATGTAGGGAATCTGTGCAGAGAAAACTACTGAGTGTAATCTGCAGACATCCCTGCATCAACTATGTGATCTAGCATGTCCCAAACCGTGTGACCCATCTGGTATATCTCATCACATGCATATATGTAGTCTACCTATGGAATGCACTTCGATCTCTCTACCTGGACCCGAGCATACAAATATAATCCCTATGGGAGTTTATATGCCCAACCATACTACCTCATCAGTCTGTAAAAATAGAATCAATCGATAATAAATAGAGATGAACGTATCATCCAACAAGGTTCAAACATATATGGTAGCTCTACATCATCCTCATGCCATTCCTCACAACCAAGGTAAGGTTGCCACATGACCAAATCAATGTCATCGAGAATCCATCACCAAAACTCTAGCTTGTCCAGATGGGGCTAGAATATCATACCCTCATAGAAATAACCATAAGTCCATCTTGGATCTCTATGCCTAGCAGTGATCAACTGTGTGACTGGAATATGCCCCCATGTCCAAAGCTGTAGAATTACTGTACCCACTAATAGTGTATCACTGCCTTTTTATATTATGTGGTGTAACTCATGATACAATTGTGCTAGTACAAAGGAACCCTAATCAAATCATTGCAGATTTGCAATCATGTCCTCCAAGATCTATCCCCAACCAATGGAAAATCCATGACCTCGTCGGTCAGGAAGTAGGAAACCACCAATCAGAGAGCCCAAAATTGTAGGAAGTACCAGGAATGAGATAAAATGAGCCCACAATATGCTCTCATCACCGATAGTAGGATTTGAGAATACTCATCTACATTGTGCTCCGTCATAGACCTGATCATAATATACCAACTCTCCTCGAGTAGGAATCTGCAACAGTCTATATACATCCTCTAGTGTGATTGTCATCTCACCTAAAGGTAAGTGGAAGGTATTATTTTCAGAATGCCATCGCTTTGTTACAGCTGTAAGTTAACCCCAATTCATCTGGAACCAAGGAATATCTAAAATAAAGGATAGACCATAATGACCTATGACTTGTTGCTCCTGGGCAGTCAACTAATCTACCATATCCAAAGGCCATGGCAGTAAGCCCCGAATATATAGCTTCCAAAATCAAACCTATTTTGCAATCAAGTGGAATCATATTAGTATCATCATTTTTATGGATTATCATAAGTCAATCAAGTTATCCTATCATCCTATCGCTCTTCTTGAGCACATCAAAAAAAATTTCTCGATATTGTGAGAAGGGAAAAAGCATCAGTTATCCTATCAAGTTATCAGGATTGACATCAAAACATTCATCAAAATATTGGAACTAACATCACAAGCACTTGTTTTCATCACATATCAGGATGAATAAAACAATCAATCGATCAGACACACAGTCAAATTAGAGGATGATTAAATCAAGATTCAATTTTTCAAACCAGGCTACACGTTACTTCATGGGGGTGTATGCGTCATTTCATATCATTCTACGTGCCACATTGTATATGCACTATTTAAAGAATCCAACCCACTATTTCATTCTTCAAAAGAGCCACATCAAGGTGTACACATTAGTTCTTCTAGTACGCGCTACTTCATTTATCATACACGCTAGAAGAATTTGGTTTCTAAGATAGGGTTTTCTATGTGCTACTTAGCCTATCATATGTGTAAAAAATCTATTTGGAAATGAATTTATAAGTTCTATTTCACTCTATCCTACGTGCTACTTCTAGCAATGGATGCATTACTTGACTAGTGTATGCACTACTTTAATTAATGTACGCGTTACTTTGCAGGAAAATAAAAAACCTAATCTAATAACGCATGTAAATCCTACAAAAGAGTGGTAAAATTTGAAATTGATAAAACAAGAAGGATTGGAGAAATCACTTGAGGTTCATACTCTATAGGATGCTAAAATATATGCCCTCTCTTGAGCCTATGCTCTTGAATTGGTACAACCATCACTATCAGTCTTCTAGTCTCTCAGAGCAAAAGTGAAGGTAAAATGTGAAAATGACATTTTTACCCCCTTTTATAGATTTTGACCTAATTAAAGGGTATTTTTGACCTTAACCTAATCAAAAGGTTGAAAATTAAATCAATGGGGCACTTTTTCAAACATTGGTTTTATCAAAAATGAAATCATAATTGACCAATCACACACATTTTTAAAAACTTTTTCACATCCATTTTTCTTTCAATTCTGAGGGGGCAATATATCATCTGGATATGTGATCAATCAATAAAATCTGGGGCATCAAAATTTCATCATCATCAGTGGGGTATCTTAATTAGTTTATATTGTGGGGTATCTTAATCAGGTATCTTAGTCAGGGTTTTCACCAAATCAGTTGCATCAACAAATCAATCATTGAGATTAGATCAAACATCAAGCATCATACATTCTTTGAACCAATGCGCTTCACACATCAGTTCAAAGAGTGGAATGTGTAGAAACCTAAAATTGGTTAGACAAATCAAAAAGAAAATGAAGTGTGCAAATCAAGAAAAATCATACTTAATTGAATTATCAAAATCCTTTGGATTATTTAAATCAAATACTTAAATAATTATGCAATTGATATTAATCAATTAATTGCATAGTTAAAATCAAATTAATTATAAACCATTCAAGGGTGCACATGGCTAAAACAATTCAATTAATCATTTAATTAATTCCTAATATTTCTCACCCATCGCATGGGCAAGTCATTTCAACCAATAGGAATTAAAGAATGAGCTCACATGGATCAAGCCCAAATTGATCCTCCATTACACATCTTGGAGTTGCATCTTGACTACTCATTTTATCCCCTTATTTGAAGCCATGATTTAAATTGTCTTAACCTTTGAGACAATCAAGTCAACCTAACCCTAATCAAGGTTAAATCAAATATACCCTCTACACTTGGGAAATCCTTTAAATATAGGCCATTTTTAGTGCACACCATATAACACACATTCATGAGATAAGCATCATCACTATAGGCATTTTTATTTGGAGTTCATAGCTTTCATTTTGATTTCAATTTGCAATTAGTGATCATATTTGAAGCATTTTAGAATATTTTGAGCTAAATAGGGTTAAATCACATCAAATAGCTTTATTTATCTTGACTAGGACTGTCATTAATGGAGGCTTGAGCTAAGAGCATACTATCTTCCTTCCTAGATAGAGAGCCATGAGATTATAATTGTTCATTTGATTCAATTAAGCTTAATTTTACATATATTAAAGTTGAATTGATAGTAACAATACTAATTTCATGAATATATATTTCATATATATAATAGGAAATGTAATAACACCCAAACATTGTTTAGGGACATTGTCTAAACCACAAATAGTAGCACCACCAGGCTTGATTAATGAAATATCATATTTTATTTCATGAAACATGTCAATGCTACAAACATTAAGTCCCAAGCCATTATCAAGTAAATTTATTCAAATTAGATTACCATTGATAATGAAAATAACCATAAGAGCATCATGTGAATATTTGAATTATATAGAAGGTAAATCATCTTGATTAAACATAATTTGAGGTGTGTTGATAGTCGCATTGATGCATTCCAAGAAAGAAGTGATATTGTCTTGCCTAGTAGGTGGGACATTCACATTTAAAAATGGTTGTTATAATGGTTCATGATAAGTAGGTGAGGTTTGAAGAAGCTCCCAAAGAGATATCTTGGTAATGGTATTACAGAGTTGTTATATTAAGTCATAATCCTTTCCAAGGTTTTGATGAAGATGGGGTAGAGGAGGAAGCGAAGGTTGAGAAGGTGGGAGAGAAGTAGGAACAAACAAATTAGTAGGTTGAGGATTATTTCTTGTGGGATAGGTTTGAACCACCACATGATAATATTTAATAAACTCTAAAGGACTCCTAGATTTTCCTTTCATGGTTATAATTGGCTTATTCAGAGTTTGAAAATAATTTTGTTGATTATATCCTTTAACTATAATCACAGGTGTAGTGAAAGTTGGAGAAGGATGTTGAGAATAACCATTAACAGTAACCATAGGTTTGTTAGGAAATTGGAATTAATTGAATTGGGTGTATCCTTTAATAGTTATCATTGTGTGTGTGAAATTTGTGTTTGTCAAAAACACTCAATAGATCATTACATTCATGGTTAGATAAATGAAATTAGACAACGACATATAAATCATACTAAATCGATCTAATGCCTCGTAAATAATGTGAGTATGATTTCTCTCATATTTTTCAAGCATTACCAATGACTTGACTACACCAAGATGAAGAATTTAAACATGAATGAATGATTAAACTATGTTTTTGCATTTTTTTGAATGCAAATATGATGAAAACTAATCTAAATTGATGTAAAATAACAAAAAAAATTAAGCTAGATGAAATCCACGATTCAATGCTAAAATCTAATATGCAAGATAAATAAAGAACAAACTAGCATGTTAATAATCCTATTCAATTGCAATATTCTCCTAGATGATCGTATATTATGTGTCTCTTTGATTGTATATGATTTGGGAGGTGAGAGCCCGATTTTATAGAAAACTCAAGTAAAATTGAAGGTCGAGATTGACTAATAAGGAGTGGTCAAGATTCTCCTAGAATTAGCACAATCCATGTGAGTTAAGTTGATTGGCTACTTTCTTGAGTGATTTATTGAGATAAGATTTATTCAATCTTTTTCTAATTTTTTTCTCCTTTCCCTTTTCAAATCTAGATTTGACTTTTGATTTATTCAACTTTCCCTTTTCACAAATTTTAAATTCTTTTTCTCAAATTAATCCATTTTTAATGATTTAATGGAAAATTAATTAATTTAATAAATATGCTAGGATATTTAATAAATAAATATGATTAAAATGATTTAATTGCGAGATAATGTTCATATTTGAGACTTTAATTGATTTAGTGATTAAATACAATCTTGTGATTAGATTAGGTTGACTTGATGAACAAAATTGCCTTTGGTTAGATTATTAAAGATCGATTAATCAAGAATAGGGGCTTATAGTTTATAAGACCATTTTTGGGTGATTAAATTTTCCCCTCTTTGAATTCAATTGTGAGAAGTGCATTAATTCAAATAAAATATGTTGTTTAAGCATAGAATAGTTTGATATGAAGTGATGAAACTATTCCCAAGATAAATTGACCCTAAGCTTGACTGGATGAAGACTGATTAAAGATTCAAAAGATACCAATTCTGAACTTGATGGAACTAGAACCGATGAAGAAAGACCAGAATGCTTAGCCTAATGTGAATTGATAAGATTGATCATCAATCCATTGATGATGGTGAAAACTAACCAATTTTATGTGAAGCAGTGAAATTGATCAATGTCAAATAGATTTTTAAATCATAAGATTGATATAAAGTGAATAACCAACTTGACGAGGTGCGATAAAACTAATTACCATTAAGAGACTGATCAAGATAATTGACTGGATATAGCTTATGACGAAGCCAATTATCATACTTAAGAGGACAATATCAGATTGATGTGATGCGATGAAACTAATATGTCCCTAGAGATTTGACTGCGTTGCAATAGATTATATATTTGTCCAAGTGACTTGATATGAAGCGATAAAATCACTCTCTCAAAAGGATCAAAGAAACCTGAACTTGACATGGATTTTGATGAAGTTGATATGCCCCTAGCAATGAGGTCTTGTTTGATTGACAGCTTGATTGCTGAAGAAGATGTAATCATCATGCCCCCTTAGGAGTGAAATTGAAATTTAGTGATGACATAGAAAATATTTGATCTAATTTTGATTGGGTTGTATACGTTTAGGAACACATTCTGCATTCGATTAGGGTCTTGTTGACCAAGTTTGACCATGGTTGACCAAAACTGAGGAAATAGATTGAGAAATGATTAGGAATAATTCTGAGTTGGTTTGATGTTATGAAGATTGATTGTGCAAGTGGTCAACTATGTTTGACCAAAAATTTGATTTGAGATTTTGACTAAAAAAGTGATATCCGATTTTGATTTCGATCTCGAAAATGAAGTCAGGACCGCCAAATTTAACTTACATGCCCTCCTAAGATATATTTAATTTAAAGAGCAATGTTATCATGCTTGAAACACTTGAAATGCAAAAACCTTAACATGAATTCAACCTAGGACTTTGTCACTAGTTTTAAAATTGTATTTTTCATCACCGAGCCTTTGGGAAATGGAATGTTGATACAACCCTCACTAGTGAGACAACAATGAGGATATGGATATGAAATTGATTAGATTGAATGTGAGAGATAAATATAAGAACCTAGGCATAAAGTGCTAGGATGACTTGAATGTCATGTCCTTTTAAAATTGAAAGGGAACATAAGCACCAAGGCATAAAGAGCTAGGATGACCTAAATATTTATTGTGTGAAAACACACCAAACAAAAAGAGATCCTTCTTTTCATATGCAATAGTGATGTTTTGTACACAATAATCCTTTTATCATTCATAACCTAAGACAAATTTATCATGTATATCTATAGTGACCCATACATTCACATCCTAGGGTAAATACTCAGATTGCATAGTAATAAGAAGTCACTCATAATAGACAAGGAGATAATTCCCCATAATAAGAAAACAAAGAAAAGTATTGTAGCCCCCAATCCTTGCTTCTCTAGTCAAGATAGACATCTTTGAGTCACTCAGAGAGAATAATAAGAAAAATCCATTTGAAAAGACAACATAGAAAGAAAATTTCAGCATAGCTCAAATAATTTCAGTGATTTATTTTTTCTTCATGAATATGATTGTCTGCACGTTCTTGTGTGTTGTGGAGATGTTAGTGGAAAACACCCTGTAGTGGTTGGTAGACAGGAAACTGACTTAGATTAGAAAACTAGGAATAATTCACACAATGATGACCTCATTATAACTACGAGGAAATTGAGATTGAATAGGTCGATTTCCCTAAGACTTTGAGATTGACTAGTTTCAAGCCATGAATGTTCTAGGAAGAACCAAGGTATCACAAAAGTGGCTGAAAGATATGTAGAAACTAAAGTAGAAGCCTATGAAGGATGGAAATGCCAATAAATTATGTTGATAGATGGAGCGTTTAATTACAAGAGGCGCATGTTTACCAGGTTTTCACCTACTTGGAAGAGATTCTTTTTTTTTTTTCTACCGAGGTGCCTGTTTACATGGTTTTCACTAGAGCACTCTTTTTCTTATTTTTCAATTTTTTTTGTATTTTTCTCCTTTTCCCTTTTTTTTTGTATTTTTGATGTATTGATTTTTTTGGTGATTCATCAAGACGCCTATTGCCAGGTTTTCACTAGGACAATCATTTTTTTTAGGACTTTTTTCAATTTTTAGAATTTTTTCAGGACATTTTCTAATTTTTAGATTTTTTAAGGATATTTTCCAATTTTTAAATTTTTTAGGATATTTTGAGCTATACATGTTACTGCTTAAGAGAATGATAATTGTATAATTTCTTTAGATGGATGGTTTTGATAGGTTAATGAAGTTGTTCTCCTTTTATTGTTGAGATTTGATAAGCTCTAGAGCCAAAGACTATAATAATGATTTAAGGACCCATCTAGTTGGGTTCAAACTTTCCTTTTTGTTCTTGATGTTTTTGATTCTTAGGATTCTCTCTTAATTCTTAGGATTCTCTCTTAAAACAAGGTCACCAACCTAAAATTCTGTGTCAACATTTCTTGTTGTAGCATGTAGGCATTCCCTTTTGGTAAGCTCTAAGGTGATCGAATACCACTTGTAAAGGTTCATCCATCAACTCAAGTTCTTGTAATCTAGATATTCTGTATTTTTCATTTGTTACAAGACCCTGCAAAGAAAATCTTAGAGACAAGATTTTAACCTCAGCTGGTAATACTGCTTCTGCCCCATATACCAAAGCAAAAGGTGTAGCTCCAATAGGTGTTCTGATACTTGTTGTTTAAGCCCATAGAGTTGGATTAAGCTGATGGTGCCAATCCTTTCTTGATTTTTTTACCGTTCTGTGCAAAATAGTATGTAGAGTTTTGTTTGAGGCTTCAACCTATCCATTACCTTAAGGGTAGTAGATAGAAGACCAATGTTGTTTTGATTATAAAATTTTCACAGAGCTCATCCATATCCTTGTTTTTGAAATTCTCTCTGTTGTCAGTCACAATTGAGGAGGGGATCCCACACCTATAGATAATGTAGTTGAGGATAAACATAGCCACTTGTTTTCTGATTTCTTTGATGAGTGGAACCGCTTCGACCCACTTTGTAAAGTAATCAGTGGTCGTGATGATAAACATATGACCATTATATGAAGAAGGATATATTTGACTAATGAGATCAAATGTCCACTGTTGAAAGGGCCAATGAGTTACAAATGGTATGAGCTCCCTTGCTAGAGAATGTATGAGATTAAAATGTAGCTAACATTTCTAACAAGTCTTAGAAAATTTGATAGCTTCTTTCTCCATATTTGACCGATAGTAACTGACCCTTAGTAGTTTCCAGACTAGAGTTAGACCATTTGAGTGAGATCCAAAAATGCCTTCATAGACTTTAGATAGTGCACTTTGAAACTCTTTGCATTCTAAACACCTAAGAAGTGTACCATCTAAACCTTTCCTATATAGGTCATTAGCTATGATGAAATCCTGTTAGGCATTGCTAATCAAGTTTCATTTGTCATTTCAAGTAAGGTTATCAGGAATAATTTGGTCATGTACATAAGTGTAGACATGGATATATCAAGATGATTCATGTCCAATGATATAATAGACCATCTGGAAGTCAGGTGAGTTGTAGGAAAGATAGGGTAAGGCTTCCACTAGGAACTCGTAGCAGAAATCATTTTCTTGTAACTGTAACATTGGTGCAAGTGTAGCCATAACATCAGCTACCATGTTTTCTGATCTAGGTATTAGCTGAAATGTGATGAAGACAAAGTATTTCTTAAGATCATCAATCATCATTTTGTAGGACATCGGGTTTTCATCCTTATTTTGATATACATCATTAATCTAGTTGATTAAAGTTGAGATACACCATAAATATGTATCTCAACAACCTTCCACTTAATAGGCATTTTTATTCCATTCACCAAGGCTTCATATTCTGCAATGTTATTAGTATAAGGAAAGAGGATCTTGTATGCCTTTGGGAGTGAATATTTCTAACAAGTTATAAAGATAAGTCCAACACCTAAGCCTATTTGAGTGAAAGATCCATCAAAGAAAATTTTCCAATACGGTTGAGGAAGATGCATGATAGATTCATGTGGAAATTCAATGTTTAGAGGTTGATCATCTTGAAAAGGAACATCAACCAGTTGATCAACAATCGCTTGTCCTTTTATAGCTTTTCATACCACATACTCAATATCAAATTCACAGAGTATCATCATACATTTAGCTAACCTACCTATTAGTGTTTCTTTACTTAGAATATATTTCAACGGATCAATCTTAGAAACCAATTTGATAGAGTGTGTGAGAATATAGTGTCTCAATTTTTGTCAAGGTAAGACCAAGGATAAGCAAACTTTCTCAATAATAGTATAGTTCATCTCATATGAAACCAATGTCTTTTTGATGTAATATATGGCTCATTCTCTTTTGTTCTCATCATGTTGAGCCAGGAGTTCCCCTAGTGATGTAGCTAAAGCTCACATATAAAGAATTAATGGATTTACTTGAATAGGAGGTATCAAAAAAGGTGGATTTGCAAGATATTCCTTTATATATTTTAGCTTCTTTTCACATTCTTTATCCCACCTGTAGGTTACTCCTTTGTGAATGGTTGATCTTTATCTCTCAACTGAGAAATAAAGCGTCTGATTAATTGTAATATTTCTTGTAGAGTTCTCATTTGACATATTTTTTGGTTGTTGTATTTCCATGATATCATGTACTTCTTCTATATCAACTTCAATACCTTTAGCTAAAACTATATATCCTAATTGTTTTCCAAATGTAACACCAAATACACACTTCTTAGGATTTAATCTAAGTTTGAACTGTTCCATTCTATCCAGGATTAGATGAAGGTCTGCTAGATTTTTTGATCTTTTCATATATTTTACCAAGTTGTCATCTACATAATCATCCATGTTTTTATGCATCATGTCGTGAAAGATTGTAGTCACAACTCTTTGATATATAATACCTACACTCTTTAGGCCAAAGGGCATGAAATTCTAGAAAAATGTTCCCCAAGCATGTGTATCATCCTAAATTTGAATAAATTCAATATAGTGATGGTTTAGCACCTATTTAATGTGAGTTCATGGTACACTTTCATTTAGGATGTATTGGAATCATTTCTTTTGTCTCTCCTAGGTGAAATAAGGGTAGGATCTAGCAAATCCTCCTTGATTTCCCTCTTGTTTGGTGCAAGGATTGAGGTAGGACCTAAAAAAAAGGTTTCCTCATTTTTCATCTCCTTTTCAAAGTTATTTTTAATCCTAAAACTTCTCTTTTTTCCGCTCATCTCTTACTTCAACCCCGAATTGACTTTTAGTTGCAATCCTGGAACAATTCTGGAAGACTGTGTCTCTAGGGACTAGGACGAGGTCAGCCTACCCATGAGGGGTATGCTGAGGTTGGTCTACCCCTAGGGAATATTTTAAGGTCAGCCTAGCTCTAAGGCATAACCCTTTTGGGATCCTGAGCCCATTTTAAATTTCAAGCCTTCCCGCCTTATGCAGTCAGCCCTTACAGGGTGTAATCCAAAAATCAATATAAATCCAAACTCAAATTCTTCATTTGAAAAGAATAAGAATGATGATACAAGCTCACATGGACATCCCAATTTTACATAGTGAAATTGCAATGTGGAAACAAGAGGGCTTTGAAACATGCATTGAAGCAAGAGAGTTTTTCAATTTGCATTCTTCTCCCAAGTCAAGCATTCAATAACATTGATCAAGCATACAAGACATCAACATGGGGTAGAAAAATAGGATTGTGAAGGTGGCATGGATTAATTTAGCCTTGGGGGATTGGTATGATTTCCATGTTATTTTTAGATCTATGCATTGTTGCTTCATATTTACATACACATTTACATTTGCATGCTAGGGTTTCACTCTCTAGGGTTAGATATTAGCATCTTATATACATTTCCCTATACATTATATATTTATGGGTACTACATATACAAAAATATTTCTTAATGATTATTTGTGGAGGTGGAAATCACCAAAATGGGGGGTTGACTAAGGCAAACCCCTATATAGCCACTCACACACCATTTTTCTAGATTTACAAGTTTTGGGAGGACATATTGAAGTACAGATCCGAGTACCCTTTTGGAAGAAGATTATACATCTAAGATTCATTTTATATTTTGTCAAAAATTAGGTGTAGGCCGAAGTCAATCAACCTTGGATAGTAAAGATACAATCCCTATTTTTAGATTTGATAGTTTTAGTGTTAGACACAGAGTTCCAATTCATTTTTCTAGTCCTAGACTAGGCCAAGATCGACCTAGTCCTAGTTGGATTTTTTGCATGTCACCATCCACCCTCTAGGTCATCATAGTCCCAATCCAGAAATATTTATGATTTTTTGAGATATTGGGTTTTTGATTCCAGATCTGGTCCTATTCCATTTTTGAGCTATTTTAAGACAAGAATTGAGGACCTGAGTTTGAACACACATATTCCAAGCATTCAAAGGTGATTTGGTTTATTTCCTTAGTCAATTTGAGCACTTACATTTTTGATATGATTCTTTTCATTAGTTTAGCATTTCTTTTATCCTCCTAGTTGACTATACCTAACACATAGGAAATATTATCATCTTTCGTAGCCCTTGGTTAGATACTTGTTTGTATTGGAACTCCTATATCACTAAGGTAGCACTAATCTAACTTGGATTTAGCTAGGGGATTTTCTTGAGGGATATCTTCCTTGGTGGCCCTCCCCTTCTTCTTGAGGTATATGGGTAAAAAGGGAGAAGATTCTTATCTTGACACTACATCTTGATATCATCCACCATTTTTAACCATATACAACATGTAAACGATATTTTATCTTGATCTTTAGGTGCAATTTTGATCTGGTTATAACCATAAAATCTATCCATAAGAGAGTACATTTTATATCCAGCTATGATGTCCACTATCAGGTCAATATTAGAGAGTGGGAAATCATCTTTAGGACGTGTTCTATTCAAGTCTCTGAAATTTGAACACATAGACTGATTTATTTGGTTTAGAAACATGTACACTATTTGATCTATCCATTCAACATAACCAATAGATAGATGAATCCTTCCTTAAGTAACTTTTCCAACTCAGCTTTAACAAGTCATGCAACATGAGGATGTATTTATGAAGTTTTTCCTTTATAGGTTTTACCCTAGGAGTAATAGAAAGATGATGCATGATAAGATTAGGATCTAAACCAGGGATATCATAATATTTCTAGGCAAAGTTGATCTTCTTTTCCTTGGAGGATTAAGTAAACTCTGTCAATTCCTACTCTGATAATGATTGAGCTACATGTACAATGTGTAGGGTTTCCTTTGTTTCAATATTCATAGGTTTTTTTTGGTTCAATAACCACTGATGATCGTTCTTTAAAGTGACTCAGAAAAACATCAAGTATCTCATTTTTAGGCACCTTACAGAGGTTTTCACCATTAGATACGTCTTTTATTTTTACTATTTTGGGTTCTGATACCACCACAATATGGTTTTCACCACCATAACACTTGTTTCTTTTCATTTTATTTTTCAGACTAAAATACTTGATATCCGCTTCTGTCATGTTCATGCTAGAGGTTCATTAATGGAAGTGGTCATAGGTTCAACAACATTGAGATAACAGGCCAAGGCATAGTCATTGGGAAAAGTGAGAATATCCGTGGATTGGTCTTGGATAGTCCAGTAAATAAGCTCAGGATGCATGAGGGATAAAGATTCAAAAGCCTCAAGGGAATTCATGGTATGTTCATCATAAAATTGGACCATCAAGTTGAGTTGTAAAATACCATTTTGCATAAGCAGTTTTAGACCGTTAATAGTCATAACATCATTATCAAAGTTCATGTCAGCATTTTGAAACCCTAAATCATCATACCTACCTCTATACCCTTTACCTACCTCGAACCGAGTTACATATTGTTGCACAACATCTATATCCTTGTGATATTGCTATCAGGATTCAACTGTGTAGTTTTTGAGTCAAACTCATTGACCCATAATTCATGAGTAGTGGTTCACATGAACCCATCTCTCATGAGAATGAATGGAACACTTAGCACT
>MU225677.1:1850084-1875883 GCA_018584345.1 Thuja plicata | reverse complement strand
CACTTAGCACTCATTGGATCTAGGTGATGCTCACAGAGGTGAAGCACCGGGACTTCCCAGGAGGTCACCCATCCCAGTACTACTCCAGCTCAAGCGCGCTTAACTATGGAGGAAACTCCATAGTTAAGCGCGCTTGAGTTGGAGTAGTACTGGGATGGGTGACCTCCCGGGAAGTCCCGGTGCTTCACCTCTATGAGCATCACCTAGATCCTCCATAGTTAAGCGCGCTCGAGCTAGAGTAGTACTGGGATGGGTGACCTCCCGGGAAGTCCTGGTGCTTCACTTCTGTGAGAATCACCTAGATCCAATGAGTGCTAAGTGTTCCATTCATTCTCATGAGAGATGGGTTCATGTGAACCACTACTCATTAATTATGGGTCAATGAGTTTGACTCAAAAACTACATAGTTGAATCCTGATAGCAATATCACAATTTGACTTGCTGTGGAAAAATATCTCCTACTTATCTATATCCTTGTCAATTGTTTCTTCGGACAGAGAATCCCATTCATACTCATTGGAATCTGTTTCATTCTTATTAGACATATTTAAGACACTAATGAAGTTCACTAGCTGCCCCCAGTTAGGATGTCTCTCTTCTTCCACTTCCTCAAACTCAGAAAGATCCCTCACCTCCTGGTCCAAAACTACCCTCGGGGAGATAGACGAACAAGGAAAAGGAAAAATATTATGGGAGGAAGCCCTATGCTAAGAAGAGGTCGACAATATTTTTTCTCAACAAGTTAGCATATTTTCTTTGACAAGAAGTGTAAAAGGGGCAACACCATTCTTTCTGGCCATGTCTTGGAAAGTGGAATCCCTTACAGGAGTGACCACAACCTCACCCAAAATACATGAGGAGAACTTTATAGAACCGTTGTAGTAGTCACAAGATCTAAGAGCCAATAAGATAAATTTCTCCATTGCACGTAGAAGCAGGCAGAGGTGTATCCTTAAAGATAGAATCCATTGTAGGGCCCAAGTCAACCACCAAGTTAAGCATAGGGCAAGATTCAAGCAGGAAGGTGGAGATTAAATAGCTAGTGTGACACCATTGCATGAGTTATTTAATTTTTTATTATTATTGTGTATTATATGTATTATAATTTTATATCATATAATATAATGTTTTATTATATATTAATAATGGTGATAATGGTTATGAACCCTATCAAAGGCTACTAACTCATCACAAAACTTGTAAAAGTTCTTTGTTATAAATTAAGTATGATAACCAACTTAAAATATCATTTACATTAGAATCTTTAAACGTCAAATTTTTCAAATAAGCTAAAAATCAAGATTAAGTTTCAATATTTTATTTAAACTTTTAGTTTTGAATAAAATTCTAAATTTTAAAATAGTCATATTTACCTTTTTATTAATAATTTATAATAATATTACTAAATGATTATAAAATTACATTTGTATATTGTATAATATAATAAAAAATTGAATAAAAAGGTATAATATTAATATTTATATAATATTTTTTCACATAAATATATCTTGT
This sequence comes from Thuja plicata, assembly GCA_018584345.1. NCBI lineage: Eukaryota > Viridiplantae > Streptophyta > Pinopsida > Cupressales > Cupressaceae > Thuja > Thuja plicata. The sequence continues at coordinate 1,874,371 of MU225677.1, read as the reverse complement.
TTTTATAATCACTAGCATTACTTCATTGTTATAAAGGGTAGTTGTCACTAAATGACCCTTTTTATATGATATGTATGGACCCATTTACAATAGATATTATAACCAATGAGCTCACTTAACTATTGGCCCTAGATTAATTACTTAACCATTGTATATATTTTTTACTTATTAATTAATAATTGATAATAAATATTATAACTAATGAGCCCACTTAACAAGGCCCTAGATTAATTACTTAATAGTGGTATATATGAGTTTTACTTGCCAATTAGTAATTGACAATAGATATTATATGATTTTTCATATTTGGTCAATAGTCCATTCTGTCCACAGCTTGTTTGGATCTAGTAATTTAATTTAGATTTCTTTATTTTGAGTTCTTGGACTATTATGATAAAGTACTTATTGTATCTATCTAATTGATATTTTTTAAATCGTTATAGAGAATGATCAATTAATTATATGAAAATGTATAATTGAAGTAAATTCTTCTTTCTTATCAACCTAAAAACATTAAATTACTAAATAATGTCTCAAATTTAATAATGTTTCAATGATCTTAGGTCTCTATTGCATTACAACGTATACCACTTCTTGCTAATGAACCCACTTAACTATTGGCTCTAGATTAATTACCTAATTGTGGTATATATGTTTTTTACTTGTTGACAATCGATATTATAACCAATGTACCCACTTAACTTTTGGCCCTAGATTAATTTCTTAACAGCTGTTTGGATCTACGAGAGGGCCCAATCTCTTGAGGCGACAAAAGGACTGAGATTAAACATTTATTAAATGAAAATTATAATATGATCTTAAAATTTTTAAATAATTAATAAATGAAAAAACCAGCCATTATGTCGGCTGCATAGCCATACCGACATGGGATGAGGCTGGTACAACATCACTGGATTGCTATATATTCCACTGGAAGGCAAGGTGTTATGTACTTCCAAAGCGTTATCAGCAACAATGGCGATGCTTAACTTGATCAATGTTTCCGCCTTCTTTGTTCTCCTCATATTCTTCAACAGTGTCTCAGGTATCTATTTTATACCTTCCATATGCAGTTTTAAGCTTGTTAGGATAGCATTATATAATAGGGAAAATATCTTGTTTTATTTCAAAATTATTAGAAAACAGTTGTATCTATGGAATTCGGTCGCCGGACCACATAATGCATTTGTGATATATCCAGGCTTGTCAGCAATGGAAGATTCACACTCCATGGTGGTATCCAAACTGACCAATGGCAGTGTGAATTTAAGCTATAAAAACCCACGACTTATGGGTGTGGGTAGTTTCCTTGGAATACTTTATTAAGAATTTCATTGTTTGGAATTTGATGGGTATGATTAAATTTGCAGGATTAGGGGAGAGTAAAGGGGAAGCTTGCGCAAAAGAAGACATAGTAGTGAATGAGGGTGCCACCTCAGCGCAGCCAAACGGAATCCCCACATACAGTGTAGAAATTCTGAATGCGTGTCCCTCACGCTGTTCCATAGAAGAGATCCACCTCACCTGCGGATGGTTCAGCTCTGCAATAGAGATCGATCCCAAATTGTTCAAGCGTTTGAACTACAATGACTGCCTTGTTAACAGTGGGAATCCAATAAGGGCTGGAGGATCTGTATCCTTTGTTTACGCACAAACTTCTAAATATCCCATGACAGTCTCTTCTGTTAAATGTGTGCCATGACTAGCAAGAACTTTCTGTCATGATATTGTCTGCCTGAGGCCCTAACTGATGATTTATGGTTTCAGATTATTAAATAAATGTGTAGAGAATAGATGTATTTTCTGTTTCTACAATGCATATTTATAATTACTGGTTTCTGTCTTCTTTTTCCAGTTTGGTTTGTCTTTGGAACGGTTATATACTATGGAATTCATTATGCTTATTTTCCAGTTTGGCTTGTCTTTGGAACAGTGATATATTATGGAATTCATTATGTTTATATTGAATATCATATAAACTCCTTGGAATCTATTTGAACCTGTAATGCATATCAGGGACTCGATTTTTCATGTTTGTTATATTGTAATATCATATTAATGAAGAGGAGGCATTCGTTATTAGTGCCTCTCACATGAAACGAATGCCTGTGAGCATTTTCAATAATGATTGCAGTGCGGAATTCAGATTATAAAATACTCAATTGCATTTATATTTGCATGTATTCAGAAAATCAGGGTTTAGGGTTTGTGCATATTAAGGGTTAGGTTGCCATTATATGGATTAGTGTGGATCAACGACGACGTGCAATGATCTAATATATAATAAGTGTGACATTTTTATATTAAGTCAATTTGCTTTAATCACTACATTCAATTAATTTAGAAGTATCTAGGTTATTTACTTAATTGTTTGCAACTGTTCGGGAGAGCCAGGTGTTCAGATCTGTTTTGAGTTGTTAATATTGCATTTTTCTTTGATGTTATTCATTGCAACTGGGGCGCGACTTGTATCGAATTTTCGATTAGCATAAGACAAATAAAAGATGTTAAGTGCGATGTAGCTGGTAAGCATGAGTTCGTTAATATATATACCAGTGCAGGGTATGGTGTTATGTTGTCTGAAAGCGTTTGTAGAAACAAGAGGATGCTTTCAGCACGCAGCAATTGATCATTGCCCCCGCCCTCTTTGTCCTCCGCATATTTTTCACCAAGATTCATGCTCAATGAGATATCAAGGAAATAGAGGAGTAAGATTGATTTTGTTGATGGAGACCATTATCTTGGAAAGTCAAGAGAGTTGAAGAAGCCAATAGAATCATGACCTGAAATTAATCTAGATAGAAGAGACAAATATCATGTCGATACAGAAACTAAAATTCCTATAGAGTTATCAAAATCAAGAAAAGATTTTTCAAGGATTATGTTTGTCAAGGTAGTAATGTGATGTGGGCTTCACGAAGGATTTTGACTCTATCAAACTCTATATTTCTAGTTGGAACTCCTTTGTAGAGATGGTTAGAGGGTCATCGAAAGGAAACGCTCTATTAGTGCAATGTAGGCAAAATTTTATTTATTAGTATTTCTTATTAATTTTCAAATTTATTAATGACAATAGAAAAATTTAGATTTTTTTTTTTGTATAGCATTAAATAAAGAAATGTATCTCTTTAGTAGTTTTTGATTCAATTTGTGAGGCAAACAAGTTGAAGAAGAGTTAAAAATTGTTATAGACTTCAACTTTATTGTAAATGGTAAAACATGAAATAGAACTTCTTAACTTTAAAGAAATGTTAGAGATTTATAGTTCAAAGAAATATTTAAATTCCAATGATCTTCTCCAAAGATTTATATTTGGAAAAGTATAATATACATGGTTGATTTTTCAAATGTAATTTTTAGACAATTTACTATTAGTAAAGATAAAATATGGAAATCTAGGAATTAAGTAGAAATGAATTCATTACACCAAAAACAAATTTTAAATCTCTTTAATGGATTTTAAACTCCCCTTTGAACATTTCTTAATAGGTGTTTCTTATTATTTATTTCCATAACATAAAGATTGGTACTAATTTATAGATTGCATTATAGATGTTTAATAGAGTTAATTCTTGGATGAACATAATCAATACTTCGGCTTGTAATCACATGTACACTAATTATAAATTAGAACCCACACATGTACACTAATTATAGGTTCAACCAACCATACAAACTCATTCTAGGTTCAAAAGATTATGAAGAGTTCTTAGAAATGATAGCATGATAGGCGAGTTCTATCAATTAATTTTAACTTGTGAAACTACACGATATAATTTACCATAGTTCAAGATATTTTAAATCCAAAAAACATTCCAATATACTAGCTTATATATACCTATATATATATAATACGTCGAGAGTAATCTTTCTCGAGTGTGCCTATTTTTTATGTGTATTAGGGATGATTAAAATAGGCACCTCGAGAAGGATTACTCTCAGCATATTATATATATAGGTATATATAAGCTAGTAGCAGTCACAACGCAACATGGAAGATATTTTCTGATTAATGGTTATGGTTAGGGTTAGGGTTAGAGTTAGGGCTAGGTTTAGAGTTAGGGTTAGATTTAGGGTTAGGGTGATTTTTACAGTTAGGGTTAGGGTGATATTTACAGTTAGGGTTAAGCTTAGGGTTAGTGTTAGGGTTAGTGTTAGGGTTAGAGATAGGGTTATAATAAGGGTTAGGGTTTGGGTTAGGGTGATTTTTACGGTTAAGGTTAGGGTTAGAGTTATAGTCAAGATGATTTTTTACGGTTAGGATGCATGACATGGGTTTGGGTCAGGGTTAGAGTTAGGATTAGGGTTAGAGTTAGAGTTAGGGTTAGGTTAGGGTTTGGGTTAGAGTTACGATTAGGCTGTACGGTTATGGGTTAGGGTTAAGGTTAGAGTTAGAGGTAGGGTTAGAGTTAGGGTTAGAGTTCATGTTAGGGTTATAGTTAGGATTAGGGTTAAGATAGGGTTACAGTTAGGGTTAGGGTTAGGGTGATTTTTAGGCTTAGAGTTATGGTTAGGGTGATTTTTATGGTTATGGGTTTGGGTTAGGGTTAAAGTTAGGGTTAGGGTCAGAGTTAGGGTTAGGGTTAGGGTGATTTTTACGGTTAGGAAGTACAGTTATGGGTTAGGGTTAGGGTTAGAGTTACAGTTAGAGTTAGAGTTAGGGTTAGTATTAGGGTTAGAGATATGGTTACAATTAGGGTTAGGGTTAGGGTGATTTTTATGGTTAGGGTTAGGGTTAGTGTTATAGTTAGGATGATTTTTTATGGTAAGGGTGCACGGTATGGGTTTGGGTTAGGGTTAGAATTAGGATTAGGGTTAGAGTTAGAGTTAGAGTTAGATTTAGGGTTAGGATTAGGGTTAGGATGTGTAGTTTAGGAAAAGGGTGTAGGGTGAGGGTTAAGATTTCTATCATCTTAATGGTTAGAGAAAGGGTTATGGTTATAATTATGGTTAGGGTTAGGGTTATAGTTAGGGTTATCATGATATTTATGATTAGGATGTATGGTTATTAGTTTGGGTTAGGATCAGAGTTAGGGTTAGGGTTAGGGTTAGGGATAGGGTTAGGGTTAGGGTGATTTTTATAGTTAATATTAGCATTAGGATTAGGGTTAGGGTGAGAGTTAGAGTTAGAGTTAGAGTTAGAGTTAGGGTTAGGGTTAGAGTTAGGGTTAGGGTTAGAGATTTGGTTACAGTCAGGGTTAGAGGGTGATTTTTAAGGTTAGAGTTAGGGTTAGAGTTATGGTTAGGGTGAATTTTATGGTTAGGGTGTAGTTTATGGGTTTGGGTTAGGGTGATTTTTACAGTTAGGGTTATGTTAGAGTTATGGTTAGGGTGGTTTTTACGATAAGGATGTACGGTTATGGGTTTGGGTTCTGGTTAGGATTAGGGTTAGATATAGGGTTATAGTTAGGGTTAGGGTTAGGGTGAGTTCTATAGTTAGGGTTAGAAGTAGAGTTAGGGTTAGTGTTATGATGTAAAGTTTAGGAATAGGGTGTAGGGTGAGGGGTAGGATTCGTATCATCTTAATTTTTAGAGTAATAGTTAGGGTTATCATTAAGGTTACAGTAATTTTTTAGTTAGGATGTACGATTGTGGGTTTGTGTTAGGATTAGGGTTAGGGTAATTTTTATGGTTAAGATGTAGTTTTAGGAATAAGGTGTAGGGTGAGGGGTAGGATTAGTATCATCTTAATGGTTAGAGTTAGGGTTAGGTTTAGGATGACTTTTATGGTTAGGGTTAGTGTTAGGCTTATAATTATAGTTAGGGTTAGGATTAGGGTTAAAGATAAGGTTAGGGTTATAATTAGAGTTAGGGTTAGGGTAAGGTTAGGGTTAGGGTTAGGGTGAGGGGTCAAATTTAGGGGTAGAATGAGATTAAGGTCATGGTTTGGGATATGACGTTATGTAGAGTTAGTTGGTGTATCATATTTAGTGTAACATTAAGGGTAAAAATAATGTTCTAGTAAATGCTTAGTACAGTTAGGGTTTGGGAAGAATGTTTAGAGTTAGGTGTATTATTAATATATTAGTTAGGTTGAGACTTAGGTTTAGGTTTTGAGTTAGTTTACTGTCGTGGTAAGGGTTAGGAGTAAGGTTTATAGTTAGGTTCAAATCAGACGAAGTGTTGTGGTTAAGTTAAATATTTGGTTGACTATTAGAATAAGATTAGGGATGTAGTCACTAATCGGATGTAGGTTTTAGAGTTATCATTAATATAATAGGTAGTGTGATATTTAGGTGTACATTTGGACTATTTGGTTAGGGTAAGGGTTTGGTATAGTTTTATAACATTGATTATATATAGGTAATAGTTACTACTATATTTAGGATTACGACTGGGGTTAGGGGTTAGAGTTACAGTTAGGGGTAATCTTAGGGTGACTATTATAGCAAGATAATGAACATAGATAGAAATGGGATGTATGTTGTACATGTGGGATTTGTATCACACTAAGGATTTGTATCACACTTTTTCCCACCAAGGGTTTAGAGTTGGGATCAATATCATACTTATTAGTATTAGAGTTATGATTAGAGTTAGTGATGTTATAAAGGTATTAGAGTTATGATTAGAGTTAGTGATGTTATAAAGGTATTAGAGTTATGATTGCGATCATACTTAGTAACATAGATATATGGTTACAATTAGAATGAATATTATTGAAATAATGGTTGTACACTTAGAATGAATATAACCGTTCAGATTAGGATTATGCTTTGAATTAGCATGTGGGTTTTATACAAAATTTAGTGCCTAACATATCTCTGAGATGTCCTTTGTGGATAATTTTTCATATTTATTTGAAACATCCATTAAAGGCATCCTTTTTATGGGACACATTTTTGAAAGCCATTAATATTAGAAATACAAAGTTCAACAAAACATGTTGCAAAATGTTGCAAGTATAGTTGTAAACATCACTTGAATAGTGAAAACAATTTAGTTTTCTCTTGTTCATGAAACTTACATAGATGAAAGGGGAAATATAAGTCCCAGTAGAACTATTTAGATTAAGTTAAAAGTGTGAAAGCCAAGACAAGGATGAACCATATAAAAAACATTTCTCCGTAATGATGTAAGTACATCACATATTCTTCAATGATTAAGATGCTATTGTGACCTTTATTTAAATAATGATAGTGGTAGACTTCTTTCATCATTGACAGAAACAAATCTACTTTTGTAGATGTGTCATGCACAAATCTTGCAGCATCTTCCATCTGCATTATTTCCAATTCTTCAACATAATCAATTGATAACGATGCATTCTCCATGGCTTTGATTATATTTGTGCATGATTCTTTAATTATTCATTCACACTTGTCGAATTTAGTCTCAAAGAAATGATTTGAGGCCACCGAAGCATTCAGGCTCGTATTAATGATGTTTGATTCTCTGTCAAAGCCAACCATAGTTCGAATGGTATGCAGCAAATTTTTAAACAAACATCAACCTATAGAAATAATTAGAATAAAAAGTACATTTATTTATAAATTAAAAAAATGAAATCAATAATATTTAAAATAAGATAACAGATGATGTAGTATGAGAGAAATAATATTTTAACAACCATAAGAAATTAAAAAAATTAAGTAACCATGTTGCATTATAATTTGGAAGTCTACATGTTTCTGGAACACGTTCTATGGATGTAGAAGTTTCATTTTTAACATCCAAGTGAATGTTTATATTAGGTGGATGGTTATACCCCTCACTTGTTTGGGGATCAACTTGTTGTGCTGCATGCCTTTTCTCATTTTGAAGAGAAGGGAGTTGTTCAGAGGTTCTTTTATAGTTGTTTCCTTCTACATTTATTTCATCTTTATTTTCAAATTCCAATTGTTCCACTGTTACTTCAGCCCTTCTTGTAGCCGACCTTCATCTACCAACTTGATTGTGTAGAATTCTATGTTCTTCTATTTTATTTTCTATCATTTGTTCTTGTTGACATATGTGACTCTCTCTTCAATATTATCTTTAATTCTAATATTACAATTATGAATTCAAATATTTAAAAAAATTTATCCAAATCTAATATTGAAATCACTAAATCTAATATTTAAAACAAATTATCTAAATCTAATTAATCTTATGTTGAAATTACTATTTCTAATATTTAAATCAAATTATCTAAATGTAATATTGAAATGAATAATTCTATGAAATGAATAATTCCAATATTTATATCAAATAATAAAAATGCAATATCGAAATCACTAAATGCAATATTGAAATCACTAAATACAATATTTAAATAATATTATCTAAAACTATTTATTTTAATATAATATTTTTTTTTCTCGGTAATAGATGATATTTTATTAATAAAGTAAAGATTTACACACTTAGCTTGGAATAGAAAAACAACCAGATAGGGCCTATGGCCATACAATCAATAGACTGCCTGCTCTTCTAGAGCCTTAGCAAAATGGTAGTTACATTCTATCAGAAAAAAACACACTTCAAAAGCCTAGCCACTAGACTGCTCGACATATACATGGCTTCAAATACAAAGAGGCTATATTTAGATTTTACATATATCAGCATTCATACAAAAAAGTATTCCACCAGTTTTTTTTTAGGAAGCTTCCTCATCTGCATCAAATTTTATCGCCCTTCGCATGAGGCTTGTCCTTTCCCTTCACAAGATTTCACAGGTTTGGACTCTTTTCACCGCTACTATTATTTCTTCATTGTTTTGAATTTCCTTCTTCACTTTCTCCCATTCATCACCAATATGACTTTTATAATCCACACTCCCCTCCAATCCTACCCATCTAATAAAAGGCACTCTGCGATACTCCTTAGCTTCATTTTCATCTATCAAGCATTCTGAAAAATCTAGCCCAAAGCCTAGTTCTGCCCATTCCAAGATGGAATTGAGGCCTCCTAGTAAGTCTTCAGCAAAAAGGTCTTCCACAACCCATTTCACCACTTCAATAGGCTCTCCTAATTTGAGTCCCCACACAATAATCATTGATATTATCGTTGTGTTATCCCTTCTCATCAGTCAAAAATCTTGAAATTTCAATCCCAGCACTCCTATAACTGCATCCATCATCTCATCTATTTTGACCTCAATCAGCCTAACAATTCTCTCTTTGCTAGCAGCTCCTTAAAATGACTTCATCCAGTTCTTCATCTCCACTGTGAAGTTAACATGGATTGTCACTCCACTCTGAAGAACAACCTGCAAAAAATAATTTACAAAAACCAAACCAAAATCAAAATTTGCTCAGTATTATGGTCAAAACTGTGTTAGTTTTGTCTTTAATCGGCGCTCAACCATCATTATAGAATGCAATTTTTACATCCATCTATCTTGTTCATCACTCTTCAATAAATGTAATAAAAGTCTTTTTCCTCTGCATCCACCATGATATCAGTTTCGCGTGTGGGATATCGTTTAGAGAGAATCTGTCCTATCATTTATGAATTTGACACTGCCAACTTCTCCCTTTTAATATTCCCTTAATGCCATTTTCATCACTTCTTTTCATTCTGACTATCCATCATAAAAAAAGGATGACACATTCTGTCATCACTACCAATTTCATATCCTTCCAACTTATTTCTTTACATGTGAAACTTTTTGTAAGTCATCAGCATTATTAAAATTTATATGTCACACACACATATAATTGAAACATTATTGATATCTTTTTTAAAAATAAAAGATTTTTTGAGAAACTATCCATTGTTTTTGACATTTTCAAAAGCTAATTCACCCACCATTTCAAAATTTACTACCCATTTTGATAAGACATCAACCTCAATATTTCCCTCTCGATAGGTGTGTGTGATTTGAAAGTCTTCAAAGGTTTGTAGCATATTTACAATATTATGGATTAACGTTTGCAAGTGCCATGCCTCCATTCTACCATTTTTAATTTCATTTATAATAACAAGAGAGTCCCCTTCTAAATGTAATTTCTAAACTCCTAAAGTGGTTCCCATCCTAATTACTAGTAAGGCTGCATTTCCTTCAGCTACATTGTTTGTGTCTTCCTTCAAATTTTGGGCTCCAAAAGCCAAAATATGTCCCCTGTGATCCCTTAATATTACACCCGCTCCTGATGGCCCTCGGTTTCCCTTTGCAGCTCCATCAAAATTTTCCTTAATCCATCCCTCCTCAGGGGCTATCCATCTGACTTCTTCACTCATTTTGTTCTTCTCCTCTCTATGCAAAATCATTTGACCATTCCTACATTTTAAACTAGGACATACTTTTTGTAATTTTTGATCCATCACTGTGAACTATGTTGAAATTGGTATTTTGGTCACATTAGCATTGACCATTTCTTCAATGGCATGATTAACTCTATTTTTAAGCCTTGTGATATCTTCTTTCCTTTCCTGAAAGAGCTATCTGTTTCTCTCCTTTTAAATTTCCCAAATAAGGATGGAAGGGCTAGTGATCCATGCTAAGGAAAAGGTGGATTTCATAGGTGGTGTGGGCCAACATCTAAAAACATCAATTAACTTATTTGGTAGTGGCCCCTGCCATCCCAATTGCCCTTGAAGCATTTCCCAACATTGAGATGCAATCTTACATGTTAACAACAAATGATTAGCATCCTCATCACCCTCTTCACATAATAGACATCTTGTCAGTCCCATTATACCAAATTAAGGTCTTTTAATCCCAGTTAGAATTCTATCTTTAGTAGTAAGCCATGCAAAGGCCCCTGCTTTAGGTAGGCAATCTTTACTCCAAAGAAGCCATGTGGGCCATTCCTCTTGTTCATTCTCTATCTCTAGCAATTTGTAGCCCAATTTCACTGAGTCTTTTCCACTGGTTGTTGCACACCACTTAATAGTGTCTCTTTCTGTATTTATATTCACACTTAAGCTTTAAAATATCCCTTTCATCAATTCGGCTTGTTGAACACTTAGCCCCAAATTATTAATATCTTTCCAATCCCACACTTCACCCAATAGACTATGTTGTTGGTCAATATAGGAATTCACCTGAGAACCCCAAATATTCACACAAATGTTTCTCAGGTCTTGATATTTAGGTTTTTTAGCTAAGACTGGGTAACAATTCCATGAGTCATCCCAAAATTTTGCATTTTCTCCATTTCCAATTTGCCAAGTTATATGTTGTGTTATAACAGGTCGACAGTTAGAAATAAAGTTCCAAATTGCAGAGCCCTTTGACGAGTTTGGTGTAGTTAAAATCCTCTCATCTACCATTGAATCTAGATATTTTGCTTTTAGTAGCTTAACCCATAATAGATTTGGATTTTGATACATACTGCAAATCAGTTTTGCACCCAAGGCTTCATTCATTAAATTCCAATCCCTTAGCCTTGCTCCCCCATTGGCTTTTGTTTTACAAACCTTTTGCCATGCAATTAAATGCCATTTGTCTTCAACAATTTTTCCATTCCACGGGAACTTCCTGATTCTCCCATTTATAAGATGTGTAAATTTTCTTAGGTATCTTAAGACACATCATTGAGAATATGGGGATTGCACTAATTACAAACTTAAGTAGGAGAATTCTTCCAGCAAAGGTAAGCCATTTGCTCTTCCACCCTTCTAATTTTCTAGTGCATTTCTCAACAAGATCCTTCCACAAGTTGGCCTTGGAAGCCCCTTTAAACAAAGGAATTCCAAGATATTTACTTGGAAGTTTCCCAACCTTAATACTGATAATTTTGCAAATTTCTCTCTATTTTCGGAGATCCACATTAAAAAAAGTAGACCTCAGATTTGTGCCTATTTATGCACTGACTTGATGTATTACTATATAATTCCAGAGTTCCCTTTATAACTCTTGCTTCCCTCTGAGAGGCCTCACCCACCTAGTTGGTATCATCAGCAAGCTGTAGATGTGTAATGGGTTCCAAACCCGCAGTCATTTTAATTCCTTTCCATTCTCCAAGAGCTCTTTTTCCTCTGATTAATCGCCCAAGCGCTTCAGCCATAATGATAAAAAGGAAAGGAGAGATAGGGTCTCATTGGTGGATTCCTTTAGTAGATTTGAAAAAACCTTATGGACTGCCATTAACCAACACCAAAAATCTAGGTGTATTAATGCAACACTCCACCCATTTGATCCATTCCTCACAAAAACCAAAACATCTTAGGACTTTGATCAAAAATCCCCTGTTGACCCCATCATATGCTTTCTTTATATCCATTTTAAGCATCATTTTCTCAACTTTATTCTGTTGAAGGGTATGCATTATTTTATGGGATACAATGATCCCCTCATAGATTGATCTATCCAGGGTAAAGCCACTTTGTTCCTCTGATATTATGTTTTGCAAGATGATTTTCATTCTATTTGCCCTTACCTTAGATATGAGCTTGTATATTGTGTTACAAAGGGAAATAGGTCTAAAGTCTTCAAAATATATTCATTCTTCTTTCTTTGGGATAAGAGTGATGAAGGTGTTATTAAAATCTAGGAAGAGAAAACCCCTAGCTCTTAATTCTTCTACCACCTCCGAAACCTCATGACCAATCAAATCCCAAAATTGCTGGAAAAAATGGCTGAGAAGTCATTAGGCCCTAGAGCTTTTTGAGCCCCTAAGTCAAAAACAACCTCTTTGATTTCTAAAAGTGTGCAAGGTTTCTTAAGCATTACATTCTGGGCATCCATGACACAAGTGGGAATGACATTTTGTAAATCCAAATTTGTCCTATGGATGTCCGGATCCTCTATAAATATATTTTGAAAGTATCTCACAGCTTCTTGATTAATCTCTTCTGGTTCCTGCACAACTACACAATCTCTATTCTGGATAGAAAAAATCTTATTCTGTGACCTTCAAATTTTTATAGAATTATGAAAGAAATGTGTGTTTTTATCTCCTTCCGCAAGCCATAATTCCCTAGATTTCTGCCTCCACTATGTTTCTTCCCTATTTAGCACTTCACCATAAAGTTTATTTAATCTATTTTCTTCAAAATCTACCTCATTCATTCCATTTTCAATAATATTGGAATGTAACAATCCTAATTCACTTTCTAATGCTTCTTTTTCCACAAAGATGTTCTTAAAAGTCTCTCTATTCAAAACCTTCATTTTTTATTTTAAGTGTTGTAGTTTTTTGAAAAAAATGAAAGCTTTGTTACCTCTTCTTGGTAGGGCTTGACTCCACCACAGTTCCACTTGAGATTTAAAGTCTTTATGTTGCAGCCACATAGCTTTGAATTTGAAAGGGGCCCTATCTGGAACTTTATCCTCCTAAATTCCCAGATTTATTGGATAATGGTTCGATCCATTTAAAGGTAGAATCTTAGCCCAACAAGTCTAATTGGTGGCTGCCCAAATCCCAGCCAGAAAAAAACAATCCAGTTTCTCTGCAATATTTAAAAAACCACACCTTCTATTTGTCCATGTGTATTGTCCATTTCTTAACTCAAGATCTACCAATCTATTTTCTGTAACAAATGCAAAGAAATCCCTTTGACTCTATCCTATCAAACCCACACCACCTTTTTTCTCTATTGGATTTCAAATTACATTGAAATCACCTCCAAGTGAAAATATCTCATTGTGGTTCCTATTTAAGATTTCAGAGATACCCTTCTAGAGTGCCCTTTTTTGAGTTGGATTATTTGGCCCATAGACATTCAAAGCTTGAAATCGAGTGAGAAGATGCCTTGATCTAACTTCCACCCATATCCAAGACCTTTGACATTCTATAATTTAGACATCCGCTATTGTCTCCATCCATAAAACACAAAGTCCCCTAGAAGCACCATTTTCCTCTGAAAAATAACTTCTCCATCTACTAAATTTTCTAGCAAAACCTTCTAACTCTTCACTACTTAACTTAGTTTCTTGTAAAAATATGATATCTGGTTTTGCCTGATCTAAGCCTCTTTTGATCAGACAAATCTTGTCAGGGGCATTACAGCCCCTAATATTCCATGATAAGATTTTCATGGCTCTTGGGGAGAGGCAAAGCCCATCCCTGAATTCAGCAATTTGCATTGGTTTGTTGTGCACCCTGCCAAGGTTAACTTCGTCTTGTTAGACTTTTTCCCTCTTTTTTTTCTTTCCCCCTATAGATGGTTTTTATTTCATTGTCTCCTTCAGAGATATTGTTCTCATTTCTACCACTTTGGTCATTTCTTCAAGACCAAAAACATCCTCCTCTTCATCCTCTGGTGCCCAAGGGGATGTTGGAAATACAATATTGGGAAAGCAAGATACTAAGAGGGAGGGGGTGGGGGGTGAGTCAGATCTTGAACTTTAATCACTTTAAATTTGTAATTGATCTAAAATCTCATAGTATCCATGACAGTAAATAAATAACACAATACACAAAATTTGGTAACCCAAAAACCCAAATAGGTAAAATTAGGGTGGGGATGACACCCACAAATTCTTCACTACTGCAACAATAAAGTGTGCCTGTTAGGGCTACAAAAGTTTGATTACAATATGCAATATACCTAGTTAAAGGTCTTCCCGGTTAAGAGCTTTAGATCATTACAGTCTACCTTGTGAAAGGATTTCAGCTTACAATAAATTAAGCACTCTGCTAAGAGATTTAGAAAGGTCTGCCAGAACCACTCTGTTAAGAGATTTCACCTAATACACTTGTTAGAATGTCTCAAGATATGATCCTTTGATATGCACTCTGATGCTGATAACAAATCTACTCTTTATAATACCTTTTCTGATCTTCTAATTTGATATGTCCTTACTCTGCTTCTCACTGCTCTTCTACTCTGCTATATCTATGCTTCTTGAAAAAACAACACTTCACACATCTCTCATGTATGTATGCACCTTCTCTCTGTGCTCTCCAATTGCTCTACTAATTAGGGTAAGAAGCAATCTTATTATACTCTTCAAATCTGGCAAATAGATCTAGATCAACGATCAAAAATAAAACTTATGCCTCCTAGGCATTCCAATTTTTTGATAGGCTACATGCCATGCATAGGATAAAATAATTAAATGCATAATTAACTCTGTAGAGAATATTAAATGCTTCACATATGTCGGCCCAAAACACCCATAAGTCGGCCCAAACATATTACCTTAAAGTTTGTGTCATATCTGACATGTATGTCAAAACTGTCTTGCTCGGCACTTAAGTCTTTGGTGCTCAGCATAGAATACTTGCCAGATAGCTCAGCCTATACTATTTTAGCTTGGACTCAATGGTATCCAACCAAAACTTCCTGAATAGATGACTAAGTGTGGACACTAAATGATCAACAAAAACTTAGAGATTAATAATCTCCCCCTTTGATATTTAGTGGCAAAAACACTTATCATTTTGTTTACATCCACAAAAATTGTCTAAGTGCATACAGTACTCCCCCTTTGATTATACTCCATACTTAATAGATTATCTACATAGTATACATGCCTTCAAAACATATTATACCTTCGGCTCATTTGTTCCTTCCTTTTCTAATTCTCCCTCATTTTTGTCACTGATTGCTGGTGGGGTTAGGTTATACTTATCCAAAAACTATTTATGAAGTTGTAGAATCAATGCAAATAAAGTGTCCCAACTATTTTTAACAAACTTCAAAACTTCCAACTTAACTTCTAGCTCAGCTACTAGACTTACCAAACTTTCTAGACTAGAGAGATGAGAGTCTCTGTTTATTAGTTCTCTAGCAGCTGTGAGCTCTTTCTACATAACCTCCAAGATGAGGTATCAGAATAGCCTGAATTGTAATCAATTTGGTCCTGATTCAGCCATCTTTAGCCATAAGCTTGGCTAACCTCCTCTATGTATGAGTTAAATTATTGAAATGAATGGAGCTAGAGCTAGTCTCCATGCTTAGTGAACTTACTCTTGACTTCATATCCAGTTGCAATTTCTCAATTAACTACTAATTTTCTTTGGTGAAGAAAGTTTCATCACATAGTCTTTTGTACAAAGAAAATACATTGTTTGCAACTTCTTCTAAAATTTCAATGAGAGAGGAAAGTTCAACCTGTTGTGTAGCTATCTTTTTAGATATCTTTTCCAGTACTTTGTTCTCAAAATTTGTCTCAGACCATTGTATTAGTTTTTCATTTGCCTCGATATTATAATCAGTCACCTTTTGTACAATGTGAACTAGCTGTTCTAGTATAGGTTCCTGGTCATTTACATCATTCATATCAAAAAGCATTTACAAAAATATCTTTAATGTCATGCAGAACTTGCTTCTGCTTCTGTTCTCTCTTCATTTCTTCCTATCTCTTCTTCCTCTTCAAAAGTTCTTGAAGGGTCTAAATCTGCTCATATGACAAGTCCATAGGATCCCATTTAGGAATCACAATTACTTCATCTAATGTGATATTCAATCATAGTGACTTCTTCTTATGTAGCTTCCTCCTTTTGGGCTTAGGTGAGCTGTCAATCAGTTCAGTTTTAATGATTTCATTTCCTTTGTCAGTAAGCAATTCAGTTGCTGACTTCATTTTAATCAAGATTTATTACTGGTCAGGTACATTCCCCATTTTGGGTCCAGTGGGGGTAGATGAAGCAGATTGTGGTAGGTTTACCAACACTTGTATATACTCTTTCTATTTAGGATTGTCTCTAGTTACTTCTATCTTGCCTCCACTATTTAACAATGTCTGAGCAACCTCTACAATAGGTGGATTTTCAGTATTTACCTCTTTATCTTCTGGTTTCTCTTTCTTGACTCCTTCATTTTTCTCTTCATCAACCTCAACAACCTTGATTGGCGATTCAATAGTTGTGTCTGCTAGCTCATCTTGATCCTCGACATCCACATTGCTAACATTGTCCAGTGTGGTGTCAATGGGACTATCCATTGTCAAGTCTATAACTTGCTCATCACCTATTTCCTTTTGTGTTTCAATTTTAGTTTCTGTTTGATCAGTGGTGATTTTCTCAGAAGTTCCTTCATCTGTTTTCTTCTCTTTTGGAAATGCCAACCCAAATATCTCTTTCCAAATTTGAGTACTTTGTTGTACTACTCCTTCAATGTCATTCTTCAAAATAGCATAAGCTCTATATTTGGGTACAAAATTTTGCTTATATTGATCAAATTTTTTTTCTTTCTGTTTCTTTGTCAATTGTGGGATGACTCTATCCAAAGTTGCTTCCCTAATTTGCCTTTCAGTCATCAATGCAAATTCCCATTTACTAGATAATAAATCATATAGTTCTTTAAGGATATTGTTCCCTATCTCTATAGGTGTCAATTTGAATGTACTCATCATGTCTAATAGAGCTTCTTGTAACTTGACCTTATTATCTATACTTTTCTTTTCATGGGTATGTGCAGGATCATGGTATGCCAAACCAGGCCCTTAAGTGGCAATGAAAATTTAGAAAATTAGGTTTAGGAAAGTTGACGTAAAAAATTGAACAAGTTATCAATCTTATATAAACAATGTGTAAGAAGAGAATCTGTAGAAAATTGAGTTTAGTTTATTTTCTACAAACCATTTTTTTTAATAAAATATTCTATATGGTGAAATTTCAAATTTATATGTAGTAGTATGAAAATTTCAAGAAAAAGATAAGAAGTAGGTGTATGTCTGACCACCTTAAACACAATAAAATGATACTATTTTTTTACAACATTACAGATATAAGTAGTAGACTCATGTCCGGATGTGATGCACATTTGTTTGTAATTGTTTTCTAAGTAAATAATTAATTATGCTTTTTCTACTACAACTTTTCAAGAATATAGAAAATTTTGTGTTTGACCACCTTAACTTAGTCTAAAATTTATAAAATTGACAACTTTTTATTTTTTAATTGTAGTAGGCAAAGAATAGAATGTGACTCATGTTTAGGATTTCAAAAATTTTATACTATTTCAAAGCTATAGCTATTTTTCAATCAATCTATTAATTAGGACTAAAAATATAAGAAGTAGGTGTATGTTTGACCACCTTAAACACAATCAAATGAAAATTATTTTTTACTAGATTCTATATATAAGTAGTGGAATCATGTCTGGATGTGATGCATATTGTTTTGTAATTTTTTTCCAAGTAAATAATTAATTATGATTTTTCTTCTACAACTTTTCCAAAATATAAAAACTCACGTGTTTGACCACCTTAACTTAGTCTAAAATTAATCAAATTGAATTTTTTTCTTTTTTTCTTATAGTAGATGAAGTATAGAATGTGACACATGTTTCAAATTTAAAAAATGTTATACCATTTGAAAGTTATAGATATTTTTCAATTAGTCTACCAATCAAGACTTCTTTTTCACATCACCACTTTTTGGCATACCATGATCTTGCACATACCCTCATATTTGATAAATTTAAATCCAGATAACCCAGTTGAACTTTTAATGTTCTTGCATACCTCATCAATGTCTATAGGATGTTTGGATGATGCTGTAGGTATGTTTATCAACACATCAATGTCAGTTTCCTCATCTTCTTCTTCACTCAAGATTAGTCTCCCTTTCCTTGGTATTTTGGTAGAACTACTCGGCACTGCCTTGGTCTTGACTTGTTTCTTCTTCCCTGAGCTGCTCTCCGTAGAATTCTTCCTTGTGTATACTGATATTCTCACCATAGGAGGTGAAATAGTTGATGCCTTGGTCCTTGGTCTGTTTACAGTAGGAAGGGTAGCCTGAGGTTTAACTTTGCTTACTTTGGTTGCCTTGGAAACCATTGGATTTTTCCCTTTCCCCTTACCAACTACATCCTCTTCAGAATCAACTTCATCTTCTTCTTCTTCACTGGGTATGTCTTCTCCTTCTCCAGTAGTTAAGTCTAGAGAAGCATCCTCTGCTTCCTCATCACTTGAAATGCCAACCATCTTTTTCAAATTCTTGACAATCTTTTTCCTCTTTCTTTCCATGGTGCCAGCCTTTAGGTTCATAGAAATTTTGGCTTTGGCTTCTTCATAATTACCAAAATGTTTAGTAGTACTATCAATTTCCTCTACTATTAGTGTTGTGATTGTTGCAGATATTTCATCTATGTTTACTTCATAAGGTAATGGCCTTAACCATGATACCATAGGTACTATAGCCTAAACATAAGTGTAATCTATGTCAACTAGAAAACACACATCCTCATAATGTTGTTCCACTAGTGAGCTAGGAATTCTGCTTCTTAGTCTCATACTTTTCTTGAACTCCACAAAGTATTTTCCCATCACATTATCAAAATTATCACCTAACTGATGAATCAGTACATTTATCTGTTGGGTGATAGGTCTATCTATTTTCCATACATTATTTCCATAGGTAGGAAAAGTCTTTTGAAGATAGAAGAATATGCATACAAGCAAGGATCTGAACTTATACACAAAATTCTTCACTTTCCTAATTGATGCAAGGTTCTCAGAAAGATGTGTTAGATGTAGCTCGGCCAAGTCATATGTGTGATCCTTCTTGATTATCTTCCATGCTTGGTCTACTGCAATGCAAGGCACACTGTCCATTCGGCTTGACTGATAGAACTTGTGACCTATAGCCCTTATAGAAAAATCAAGTTCTAGGTCTTCAATAGTGGAAATAGTCATTCCTCTCTTGTTCCATATGACTTTAGTGACCTTCTCTATGTCTTCTTTACTCTAGCATTTCATGGTCCTTTTCCTATTGATTATAGGGTAACTAGTAACATGATGTATGATATCCTTGGTAATCTTTACTGGTCCATTCTCCAAACAAATACTCATATCATGTACCCTGCTAATAAAAATTTTGATCCATTCTTCCCTCAAACTCCTCGAAAACTCTAGGGATCGAGTTAACCCTCTCTCAGCTAAATGATTGTGTTCAGTTTTTAGGGCTCCGTTTATACATAGTTTCCCATAGTATTCCCTTAGCTCATGGTCTTCAACTTCACTAATTTTACACATGTAACATTCCCTAATGTCATGAATCATGAGAACCTTCAGAGGGATCGAAGATAGGGCTCCAATCAGATCACCTTTGATAGTGCTCTGAGGAATGACTTGAAAGTTGGGAGGCACACAGGTGTCGCTCCTCACCAATTGAACTTCTCTCAATTCCTTTTCCATTCCCTTAACTGGTGCAGACAAACTAGCGGCCATGATTTCAAGATGAAGGGTTTTAAAGATGAAATAGAATACCTTGACAACTGTCAAAGTTCACACTTTTGCTGAATAGCCAACGAAATGCTATAAAATTCTTCAAAAATCTCTGCTGAAATCAAGTTCGCCAATGCTTCAACACTTCAATAAATCTCAAATTATAAGGTGAAATGAATCGTGAACAGTTCATCGCTTTATAGGCTTTGAGGTAGGTTTGCAATAAATGTTCTATCTGTTGGAGTTAGTGTAAAACAATTGTCCTCGGCCGACTTTGACAATCTCTCAGTCGCAACCTAAACTAGGTCGACACATATGCTGATGAGCTCCGTCTTCGTATAATATTGATGCTCAACACCTCTAGTTCTTAAGTGACTTTGCTCGGTACTTTATCTTTATAATATGTCCTGATGCATCTTTTCATATGAAAGATATGGACTTTGGCACAGTATATGTTAGGAACTGATATAAGATATAAAATTTAAATACAGTTCCTTACGTACCTCCTCTGCTTAGTTTGAGATTGTGTGATCACCCGATCCATTAGATTGGGTGACCTCGGCTTCAGTACTTTCACTGCTACTCAACTCTATTTTCCTTACCCATGTTTGGTTCATCTATGCTCTAATTTCCTTAACAGTGGGACCAAGAACTCTTGTCTTGCACTCTCTCTTAGTATGACCAATTTTCAAACAACTAAAACAAACTTGGCTTCCATTCATCCAACTCTTAGATCTTCCTCTGAAATGTTTCTTTATGAAGTCTTCAGGAGCATGTCCATATTCTTCATAGTAATTACAACTTTTCTTTGTGTTATAATCCCAATTGTAAGTGTTGCCTTTTCTTGGTCCTTTTGCTTGTGTCTTTGATGTCCATTGTTGTTTAGCATTAGATCTGCAATCTTGTGCCTTATGTCCAAATTTTTGACAACTGTAACAATATCCATTGATTCTTGATGTGGGAGGTGCATCATTTGCCTTAGCTCAACATTCATGTGCTTTATGTCCAAATTTCTTATAGTTAAAGAAATAACCATTGAACTTAGGTTTAGGATTGGACTTACCATTCTTGCTTTAGAAAATGTTTGTAGTGTGTCCTAGTTTTCCTCAGTGGTGGCATACAGGTTTGTTTCTCTTTTTCTTTACATTCCTCTTTTTACTAGTATTTGATGATTCTCCTTTCTCAGTAGATGTTTTTGGTTCAGTGTGCCTAATCCAAAAGAATCTTTTGGTATTCTTGATGCTTCCATCAAATTCTCAAAATGAGTCAAGGATTCATTAGGTTTGTTCAACCTTTCATTTAGTTCTTTCTCAGATCTCAATTCATCTTTCAGCCGACTATTCTCAGATCTCAGATTCACAATTTCCATGTCTTTCCTACTGATCTCTTGATTTGCAAGTAGCAGCTGATTTTCCATGTCAACCTGATTTTTTGTCATCATTTTCAAATCATGTGTCCTTTCATAAGGTCTGATAGTCATCATTGTTTTATCTTCTTCTTCTTCCATAGCTTTGTCATCTTCAACTTTCTTCTTTTGTTCCACTACTTCACATAGTCTTAATGTCTGCATTTCTTGTTCTCTTTTAAGGTTCCTGACTTCTTTAGACAATGCATTGTTCTTTTCCAGTAGATCTACAATTGTTGCATTGCTCTTAGTAGAATCTCCACTCTGAAATAGATTTACACTGTCTTCTTCCTGATAATGAATATCATTAATTTGTTTGGCCAAATATTTCCTAGATGTCAATGACTTCCTCAACTCCTGTCTAGCTATCTCAAGCTGATGTAATGCTAGCTGGATTTCAATCTTTTGATTCTCAATGAATTTACCCAATCTGTAAATATCCATCTCCAAATTTGTACTCTCAAGTTGATTAAAACCTTTTGTAGGAGAACGAAGCTCTGATACCAATTGTTGGAAATACAATATTGGGAAAGAAAGATACCGAGCGGGGGTGGGGGTGAATCAAATCTTGAACTTTAACCACTTTAAAACAAGTTGATCCATAATAATATAAATTTGTAATCAATCTAACATCTAGTAGCATCCATGACAGTAAATAAATAACACAATACATAGGATTTGGTAACCCAGAAACCCAAATAGGTAAAATTGGGGTGGGGATGACACCCACAAATTATTCACTATTGCAGCAATAAAGTGTGCCTATTAGGGCTACAAAAATTTGATTATAATATGAAATCTACCTAGTTAAAGGTATGCCCGGTTAAGAGCTTTAGATCATTAAAATCTACCTTGTGAAAGGATTTCAACTTACATTAAAGTAAGCACTCTGCTAAGAGATTTAGAAAGGTCTGCTAGAACCACTCTGTTAAGATATTTCACCTGATACACTTGCTAGAATGTCTCAAGATATGATCCTTCAATACGCACTTTGATATTGATAATGGATCTCCTCTTTATAATACCTTTTCCGATCTTCTAATCTGATATGTCCTTACTCTGCTGCTCATTGCTCTTCTACTCTACTAGATCTATGCTTCTTGACAAAACAACCCTTCACACATCTCTCATGTATGTATGCACCTTCTCTCTGTGCTCTCCAATCACTCTACTAATTAGGGTAAGAAGAAATCTTAATATACTCTTTGAATCTGGCGAATAGATCTAGATCAACGATCAAAAATAAAACTTATACCTCCTAGGCATTCCAATTTTCTGATAGGCTACATGTCATGCATAGGATAAAACAATTAAATGCGT
The DNA here is from genome assembly GCA_018584345.1 of Thuja plicata. NCBI lineage: Eukaryota > Viridiplantae > Streptophyta > Pinopsida > Cupressales > Cupressaceae > Thuja > Thuja plicata. The sequence continues at coordinate 1,851,656 of MU225677.1, read as the reverse complement.
AATTAACTCCATAGAGAATATTAAATGCTTCACATATGTCGGCCCAAAACACCCATAAGTCAACCTAAACATATTACCTTAAAGTTTGTGTCATATCTAACATGTATGTCAAAACTATCTTGCTCAGCACTTAAGTCTCTGGCGCTTGGCATGGAATACTTTTCGGATCTAGCTCGACCTATACTGTTTTAGCTTGACTATAGTGGAAGCTAACCAAAACTACCTGAATAGATGACTAAGTGTGGACACTAAATGATCAACAAAAACTTAGAGATTAACAAGGGAGTCAGCATCTGACTCCACAAGGTTTCCACTGCTATCCTTAATAGTTGCAAAGGGTTTTTCCAGTAGTTTGATCAGCAAATCAAAGAAGGCCATCCTTTGTCATTTCCACTCCCATCATGATGCTTTTGGGTATGACAATAGGTCTTTGTTTGGTATAAAACTCCTCACACTGCATCCTATTAGAACCACCCCAAATATTTTCATATGCTTCCTTTTCTGGATATTGGTCCCTAGTAGAGTCTTGCATTGTAAATACCTTAGTTGTTTGGTCACTTTGAACTACATTCTTCATAGTCAGCATTCCCAACATTCTTCCCTCTGTTTCATTTCCTTCACTAGGTTCTAGGTTCTGTTCCTCATTTTTTTCATATGTTCTAGTCACTTCCTCCCTGACAGCCTCTATCATATTAACCCCCAGTTTAATCACACCACTTTGTGGAAACTCTTGCATGTTCACTCTATTTTTGTATTCATTTATCAAGAGTTCATTAATCAACTCAATAGTTCTCTCCTCCGGATAAGAGTTATAATTCTTCTACCTTTCCTCCATTTTATCAAGATGCTATTGCTAAGTTCAGTTTCACTAAAATGATCTTGTGGATTGGTTTCAGTGCAAAGGATAATATTTTTATTTATCAGATTTTCTTCACTCTCTTTCCCTTTCCTATTTCCCTCATTAACCATGACATTTGGCTGCTTATTGCTAGTTGAGGGTTCTGCATCCTTTTCCACCACCACTTTTTGTGACCATACCCCATTTTTTGAAGTGAGTAGTGTATGCACCCTAAAATGGTCGCCTAGACTTTGGGCCCCATTTATTATTTTATCAATTTATCAAATTTCTGAATCAATGCTTTGGAACATTTTCAATTCAAATCAATTTCCTTGATCAAATCATAATTAATTCAATTATTTTAATATTTCCTAAGGTTTGATCATTTTTATTTAATTAAAAGATTTAATCTCCCTTTTAATTAAATAAAAATCCTCTTATTTAATTAAAAGATTTAATCTCCCTTTTAATTAAATTCCTCTTATTTAATTAAATTCAATTCCCCCCATTTAATTAAATAAAGTTCTTCCAATTTATTTAATTGAAAGAAAACCCCTCTTTTAATTAAATAAATAAAAATCCCCACTTAAAGCACTTTATTTGATGGAAAAGGAAATAAATTAAATTAAATTAAATAAAAATCTCTTTTTCATCACATCTTCCTAAGTGGTGGGTTTTTGCCTCTTAATCTCAACCATTGATCAATTATTTTTGCCTCTTAATCTCAACCGTTC
>MU225677.1:1823740-1847468 GCA_018584345.1 Thuja plicata | reverse complement strand
CTTTACCTTTCTGAATATAGTGCTCAGGCTGTGACATATAGATCTCTTCCTCCAAATCACCATGAAGGAAAGTTGTCTTCACATCCATCTATTCTACCTCTAAATCATACAATGCTGCTAGAGATAATATAAATCTAATGGATGTAAGCTTTACAATAGGAGAGAATATTTCACCATAATCAATTCCCTACACCTATGAATACTCCTTTGTAACCAATCTGGCCTTATACCTCTCAACACTGCCATCTGCACAAAATTTCTTCTTAAACACCCATTTTCTTCCAACAGGTTTCCATCCTTTAAGCAAAGGTACTAGGTCCCAAGTTTTGTTATTCTCCAATGAAGCCATCTCATCATCCATGGCCTCAATCCAGGAACTTGCATCTTCCATACCTATAGCCTCTTTCACAGATCTAGGCTCATCAATGTTTGTAATCAAGGCATAAACACAACTAGAATCTAACATAGAAAATCCAAACCTCTCTAGTTTCTTTCTTTCTCTCATGCATCTCCTCAAGGGTTGAGGTTGAGGTTGTTCTACCTCTTCTTCTAAATTTTTAGAGCTTCTAGAGCTCTCCTCATCATCAGATCCATCACGGTCTCTATGTTCAGTCTTCTCAAGGGTAGGAGGCAACTGAACAACATATTCTTTCATTTCTTTTTCATCTAGCTATAGAAAAATAGGAGAAGGTGTTAGCTCTCTAAAAATAACATTTCTGCTATACAACACCTTACCAATCACATGATCCAAAAGCTTGTATCCTTTCACACCAACACTATAGCCGATGAAGATACATTTTACAGCCTTGTTTTCCAACTTTGATCTTCTCTCCTTAGGCATATGTGCATAACCTTCACAACCAAAAATATGAAGATGTCTAACTGAAGGCTTCTTACCAGACCACACCTCCAAGGGTGTCTTACCAACAAGAGCTGATGTAGGAGATCTATTAAATAGATAGAAAGTAGTGGCCATAGCTTCAGCCCAAAACCTTTTTTTGAGGCCAGCCCCACTAAGCATACTCCTAGCCTTCTCCATCAGCGTCTTGTAAATTCTTTCTGCAACTCCATTTTACTATGGGGTATAAGGAGTTGTCTTATGCCTCTTGATCCCTCATTATTTATAGAAATGTTCAAAATCTGCCAAACAAAACTCACCACCATTGTCAATTCTCATACACTTAATTCTTTTACCAGTCTGATTCTCTACGAGAGCTTTAAATTCCTTGAACCAACTGAAAACTTGTGTCTTAATTTTAAAGAAATAAATCCATGTCCTTCTACTATAATCATCTATAAAATATATAAAATATACAAATTTGGAGAGTGAAGGAACTTTAATAGGACCAAACACATCCGAATGGATAAGATCCAAAATACTAGAAGACTTGTGAGAACTAGAGTAAAACTGAACACAATTTTGCTTACCATAAACATAGTTTTCACAGAAGTCAAACTCGAGAATACAATCATTTAACTCCTCAAATTTTTTTTTATTTTTTAGGGTTCTGAGACCCTTCTCACCAATGTGACCAAATCTCATATGCCACAACATTGTCTTTTCTACAAAAATTTTTCCTTCCAAAGTGTTAGCACTCTTAGGTACACTTGCTGCACTACCATCACAACCCATTACCATAGACTTATTCACTGCTGGTTCAGATGGTGGAGATGAAGTGACTGCTGCTCTCTTCCTTGAGATAGAAGAACTATTGCACTATGAAGTGCAAACATCCGGCTAAAATATGGTACCTCTTCTAGTACCTTTCGCGAGCACTATAGCTCCTCTAATCATCTTGCATCCATCTTTAAAAAAAAAAACTTGCACACCTGCATCATTCAACATACTTACAGATAATAGGTTTCATGCCAAACCCAGGAAGTGCATTACCCCGTTGATCCCCTTTACTTGTCCATCAGGGAATCTGATAGTGACTCTTCCTTGTCCAACTATCTCTAGGTGAGAATCGTCACCTAGGTACACCTTTCCACCATCGAACTCCTTGTAATTTGAGAACCAACTTTGATGAGAGGTCATGTGAAAATAAGCACCCGATTCAATCGGCCACACATCATCAGACACATGAGTGACCAAGGTTGCGAAAAAATCATCACCATCTTCTTGAGATTTTTTAGAATCTAAATTTGGATTTTTCTTCTTCTTCTTTGGCTCTTTGCAATCCTTACGAAAGTTCCCAGTCTTACCACAGTTCCAACATGTTACCTTAGACTTTCCAGGAGTCTTAGATTTCCCATGGCATTTGGATCTACCCTTTTCAGACTTATTGTCATTTTTCTTTCCTCTATCTTTGGATCTACCGCAAATAGCAAGGGCTTCCTTGGTTGAATCTGAAGTCTTTCTTCGCATCTCTTTAGATAACAACAAAGACACCACATCATCCATTTGGAAAGTGACAATAGTACTCCCAACGACCATCATAAGATGGTCCCATGAATCTGGCAAGGAACATAGTAGGGTCATACATCGATCCTCCTCCTCCAACTTGACACCAGTTCATGTCAACTATGCAATCAACATGTTAAATAAGTTCAGGTGATCTGCAACGGATCCTCCTTCCTCCATTCTCAGAGAATACAACTTCTTTCTCAGGAACAATCTATTCACAAGGGACTTGGCCTGATACATAGACCCAAGCCGTGTGCACAATTTGTTTGCAGTCTTCTCATCAAGAACATTCAGGAGAACAGAATTTGCTAGACAGAGTCTAATGAGACCCTTATCTTTCTGATCCTTGAGATCCCAATCTACTTGAGGCATGTTTACTGGTTTGATATCATTATCAACCGCCTCCCATACATCACGGTCTATGAGCATGTCGTCCATCTTGAGTTTCCACAACTCAAATTTTGTGCCATTGAACTTTTCCACCTCCATTCTACTGTATGAAGAACCTGCCATCTCTTCCTGCAATAAGGTTATGAATACTCTACAACAATACTCCCACTAAACTGGAGATTAGATCAAAAAACCTGTACCCTAACAAATAGAACCAAAACTGGCTAGGCTCTGATACCAACTAAAAGGAAACTAAGTATGCAGAAAATAGTTCCCTACGCTAAACTCCCGAGAAGAGGATCGTGTAAATTTAGATTTAACCTTTAGCAATTACAGAATGATAATACAATAACATGCATACATAGAAAAATGAGAATGAAACAATGATTTACCCCGGGGAAAACCTTTCGGTTAAAAAACCCAGCACTCCAAAACCTGCACAATGTATTAATCAAAACTATTACTATTTACAATACACTTCAATGCAAGTTCTTTCAGGAGATAATCTACATTTGAAGACAAATTTGGCAGCATAAAAATGTTCCAACAATACACTAACTTCTCACTCAGATTCACAACCCTAAAATGCTTATATCATGCACTTCTCTTTTTAGGGAAACTTCCAAAGACATTCGTATTAGGGTTTTACCATTCTCTGAGAAAATAGGAAGAGTGTATAGTACTCAACATGATCAGTTGCCACATGTCTTGCATGTCTTCACCCATCATCGAATCTTCCACAATTATCTCTTCCAAATATTAATGACCATCATAGGAATCCGTCATAACTGTTTCAGTCATGATTACCTTACACATTGTCCAAAGTGCCAACATTTGAAAAATATCAAATGTAAGGAAATATACAAGGTTGAGACACCTTATTTCTAGCAAACATTGCTTTCAATAAGGCATTCTTCAGCTCTAATAAAGGATCCCATACGATTACCGAGTATTTTTAGGGTTTTGAAACCCCAATACTCATGTGGTAAATTAGGAAGAAGGATCCAGAGGGGTATTTCCTTGATTTTTTCCTTCTTTGGATCAATTTTTTTTGACCAATTATTAATATATATACCTTTTCCATCTATCAGATAGTGGCTATGCTTTAAAACCCATTCTTTATCTTCACGGGTTGGCGTCGTTACCAGGTAAAATCCATTTGCCATAGTTTTTAATAGAAAGGCTTTTCCCAAAGATTTAGCACACCACTCGCTTATCTTCCTCAAAGATGGCCATTTCCCAGCCCATTTTAAGAAAAAAAATGGTCTTCCAAGAAATTTATGGATTCATTCCATACTGTATTAGATCTATCTGAACACTAGTAACAAAGCTAAAATCTACCTTTGGAAATACCTTATCAGATGTTTCTACCGTCGAGTTGATCGCCTTCGGTCTCCAAAATTTCTGCTCAATCTTTCAGAAATCAAAAACCCTATCATAGTTATTCTGATAGTTTGGGAGGGCCTTGTTGCTATGTCCATTTTCCAAATGATACTGGTTCTGCATTACACGAGTAGGAGGAAAGCTCAAACGGTTTCTCAGACTTTGGAATTTTTTTGTCTCTTGAAACCCCCAACCTCCGGTATTTTTTTCGCTCCTATATCTTTTCCCCCATTGTTTTCCTGAATATGCCAAGCCTAGATGATTCTTGAAGGGTTTCTGGCTTTGCATCTGCAACTGTCCATTCGACCTCTTGTAGCCGTTGGACTAGGAAATTTAAAAATTTCCTCCTCCCGCTCGAACTCTCCATCGCTCCATTTCTGGATTAGAGTATTTTTAATTCTTTAGATTAAATTAGCTTATTTTAATATAATATTTTAATTAAATTATAAAAATGTAATATTGAAATCATTTTTTTAAAAATCTAAGCAAGAATTTAATTCACTAATACAAAATAATTTTAGTACCAAAATTATTATAACAAAGATTAGTACATTAAAACATTGAAAAATATATGACATTTCCATCTAATTAATATGGCAGCATTTCCCTCCATCTATTAAAATTTATTTCAAACATTAGTAGTCAAATATTATTAAAATGAAAAAAATAAAATATTTAAGACAACAATATGCAAATCAAAATGTTAATATTTAAATACTAAATCTTATACATTGAAATATTGGAAAATATGGCGGCATTTTGTCTATATATTAAAACTATATTTCAAATAAAAGAGTACTATTATTTTTAAATTAAAATATTTAAATATTACCCTATAAATGTAATATATTAAAATTTTAGAAAATAAGATGACATTGTCATCCATAGAAAAACATTATAAACTAAAACTATTACATTATACAGTAAATTATAGCTATAAATATAAAACATTAAAAAATATATAAAACATTAAAACATTATAAACTAAATCTAAATCTAAATGGCAACATTGCCTTCTATATTTTAAAATACTAAAAAGTAAATATAAATATTAAACCTAAATCTAAATCTAAATCTAAATATTTAAATTATATACAAAAACAAAGTAATTAACGAAATAAATATGAAAGGCTCTTCAAATTCCTCTTTACATGCTGCTCTCCAAATTCCTCTCCAAATCCGAAAAAGCATGCAATTTTTAAAAAAACATAAATTTTCTTCAAATGTCGTTTGGCACTCCTTTATTTTTAGCCTTTAATGGCCTTGTAATTCTATTTTTATTTTAATTTCAGATTTTTCTAATGGCATTTTTTAAGTTTAAAAAATCAAAGTAAATAAATAAATAAATATGAATGGCTCTTCAAATTCCTCTTTGCATACTTGTCTCCCCAAATTACTCTCGAAATCCAAAAAAGCATGCAAATTTTTTTTAAAAATTAATTTTTTTCAAATGTCATTTGGCACTCCTTTATTTTTGGCCTTTTGTGGCTTTATATTTCAATTTTTTAATTTATTTTCAGATTTTTCTAATGCCATTTGGCATTTTTGAAGTTTTTTTTTAAATTAAAATATTAAAAAACAATATTTAAATCAAAATGGCAATATTTAAATAATAAATATCATATATTAAAATTTTTGAAAATATGACAGCATGTAAAAACATTATAAATTAAAATTAATCATTATAAAGTAAATCTAAAACATTAAAAAGTAAATCTAAAATAAATATATAAAATATATCTAAAACATTATAAATAAATAAAAATATTAAAATATTATAGACTAAATCTAAATCTAAATGACAATATTGTGCTCCATATTTTAAAATACGAAAAAGTAAATGTAAATATTAAACCTAAATCTAAATTTAAATATTAAATCTAAATCTAAATGTTTAAAGTAAATCTAAATATTTAAACTATATACAAAAAAAAATTAATTAAATAAACAAATATCTCACCTTTAAATCTCCTCCAAAACTATCTCTTCAATTAATTAAAGAAATAAATGTTTCACCTTTAAATCTCCTCCAAAACTATCTCTTTAATTCTCTTCCAAAGCTCTCATGCTCTTCTCTACAAAACAACAAATTAAATGAGGGAAGAACTCTTTTATAATTTGAGAGCATCTCCAAAGGACGCCTCTTTGCATGCTTGTAACGTTAAAAAATAAATCTAAAATTAATATATAAAATATATCTAAAACATTAAAGAGATTAAATCTAAATCTAAATGGAAATATTGTAAATTTTATACCCAAATCTAAATCTAAATCTAAATCTAAATATTTAAAATATATACAAAAACAAAGTAATCAAGGAAATAAATATTTCACCTTTAAATCTTCTCCAAAATTAACTCTTCAATTCTCCTCCAAAGCTCTCACTACTCTACAAAACAACAAATTAAATGAGGGAAGAACTCTTTCATAATTTGAGAGCATCTCCTCATCGTCCCCAAAGGATGCCTCTTTGCATACCTTGTCTTTTCAAATTCCTCTTTGCATGTTTGTCTCTCCAAATCTAAAAAAGCATGCAAATTTTTTTTTTTTAAATTAGTTTTCTTCAAATGTCATTTGGCACTCCTCTATTTTTGGCCTTTTATGACCTTATGTTTTAATTTTTATTTTATTTTCATATTTTCCTAATGACATTTTGCATTTTTGAAGTTTTTTCTTTTTGTAATTTATTTTTTTGTAACTCCCACCAAATATTTTTTTTAGTTTTATTTTCAGCTTTTATCAATGTCATTTGGCATTTTGAGAAATGTAACTGCTCCTGAATCTTTTTTATGTACACAGAATATTCCTCAGAATATGCCCGTGCTGGTATTCATCTTGTGCTCCCATTGTAAGAACACCTCTCGGCATAATTATTGTTCACTACTCAATTGTTCAAGAGGATTTGATTGAAGTATTGACAAAACACTTAATTGATATTATTAAAAACATTAAAATGTTAAATTGTCTATAATTCTAAACAAGAAAAATAGAATAGTTTTTATTTTTATTTTTGTGGTTTACCATCATAGAACCTTTTATTAGGGACATAATTACATTTTTATCTGTCTAACTCATAAAACTTAGCAATGATAATGTTAGAAAACATTAATATTAAACATCTTTGTAAGATAGTTGGATTATGCAAATTAATAAAATGAGAGATGTTTATATATTCACCCATTTCTGTTGTAAATTTGTAACAAAATAATTCATTAGAAAATTTATATTATTTCATTGCAAGCTCTTGTGTTTGATCTCATTTTTCTTCATTTATCTCTTGTGGTTAATAGATTTCCTGGTTTGATCCCTTGAAGTCCGCAATTTCATGTCATGCTCCTAATTTTTCCAACAATGACGAATCCATGCTAATTTTTTAAATTATATTGGGATGTATTATTTCTCTTTAGTTTTCTTTACTTTTTCAAACTTTTTCAATTTCTTTGAAAGATAATGGATGCATGATTAAAGATGGAGGAAGGACTCAAAAATCTTTTTATTTGGATGGTACCCCTAAAAGATGTACTATAATGGACCATAGCTATTGAAGGTGTGCTCAATGATGTTAATAAAGTATTGGTAAAGGGAGATCAAATGTGGAAAGAATTTATACAAAGGATTGGATGAGAGGAATAAAAGTATAGAAAATATGTGTTCAATAATAGATAGGTTGTTGGAAGATTTGTGTAGGGGTGGATGGAAATGTTGATGCTCATATTGAAGGGTGGTGAAGTGATTAATAAAATATGTATTTTGAAGATTGAGACTTTGATGAAGAAAAGGATGTTGATTTCAGGACACAAGGGTAAAAATGGATGATTTAAGATAGTTGAATCTAGGACATTGAGTCTCATAATATATTTTAAATGTGGGAGAAGTTTAGATAGAGGAGTGGATGAAACCTTCAAGATAGAAATATTGGATGGAATTTTTTTATTTTTTTATGTAGGTCTTGTATGGGAAACTTTGAAATTGAAATAGTTTTTAAATTTTCTTTTCCATGCACCAAGAATATTGTAGAATATGAAGCCCTTATTATATGCATTATAATGGCTTTAGAGTTGACATTGATAGAACTACAAGTATATGATGATGCTCAACTAGTCATAAACTAGATTAATGATGAATACCAAACAAATGATGACAATTTGATGCCCTAGAAGAAGATGATAGATTATTGGAAAAAATACTTTTCTTTGATAACTTTTGAGTAAATTCCAAGGGACAGAAATAGAGCTCAGTATATTCTATGAAAACCTTAGCTTCTCTCCTTCAAATTCTAGAAAATCATGCTAGATATGAATTCTTGGTGGAAGAGTTGGTGAAACCAGCATTTGACCTTCCCGAGTCCCAAATTATATGCTTCTTAGTTGGACATGACTCACTTTGGTATGGACCTATTTTTACTTACCTACAAGACGAAACTTTACCTTTGGACCTAACCCACAATAAAAAGAGAAACTTTATATGCCAAGCCTCCCGTTGCACCATCCTTTCTGACATATTGTATCACAAGAGTCTTGATGGAATGCTTCTTAGGTGTCTAGAGAATGAGGAATCAAAATTAGCCTTACAAGAGTTTCACGAGGGGATTTGTGGGTTTCACTCTAGTGGGTTAAATTTTAGCTAAGAAAATCCTACACATGGGATACTTTTGGCCAACTCTAGAGAAGGATGCTTGTCACTTTGTCAAGATATGTCAGAAATATCAATACTATGGAAACATGATTCATGCGCTAGCATAAGGCTTACACCTGATGACCACACCTTGACCATTTTATCAATGGGGGTTTGATTTAATAGGGATTATTTATCCACCTTCATCCAATGGTCACAAATACATCATAACCACTACAAAATGGGTAGAAGTTGTACCTTTGATGAATGCAATAGGTAAATAAATCTCAATGTTTATCCTAAATCACATCATTTGTAGATATGGCATCCCTCATGCTATAATAAATGGTAATGGAAAGAAATTCAAAAAAAAGATGTGGATGATCTATGTGACAAGTTCCATATTAGACATCACTCTTCTTCCATTTATTATCCTCAAGGGAATTGACAAGAAAATGCAATAATCAAGAACATTTCAAAATTCTGAAAAGGGTAGTTGATAATTCAAGAATAAATTGGCATGTACATTTGAATCCAAAATTATGGGCATATACTACTAGTATAAGGACACCAATAGGAGCAACACCATTTTCATTGGCCTATGGAACATAAGTTGTATTTCCTTTAGAGGTTTACATTCCATCCTCAAGAGTCTCCCTACATGATTTGATAACAAATGAAGATTATAGGGTTTCTAGGATTCAACAATTGGAATTACTAGAAGAACACCAAATGCAAGAATATGAATATCTCAAGGTATATCAAAATAGAATGTCAAGGAATTAAAACAAGAAGATAAAGCCTAGAGCATTTCAAGTTGGGGATTTAGTATTGAGAGAAAATCCTACGGACCAAGTGGGAAGAGAGAAGAAAGGAAAGTGAGAAGCAAACTAGTTGGGACCATTTATCATTACTTATTCTTTTGGCACATGAACATACAAGTTAGCTAAATATGATGGAAATAAGTTACAATAACCCATTAATAGCATCCACTTGAAGAGGTTTTATAACTAAGAAGAAGATGAGAGAGTATAATATGAGAGAGTATCAGATGAGAGGAAAGCATTATTCTTTGTAGAGTGGAAAAGAGATCCTAAAATAATCTAAAAATAGTGGAAATAATCTTGATAAATTCAAAAATAATGGAAATAATCTTAAGAAAAGAGAAAAAAGTGGAAAACTGAGCATGAAGAAAGAAAAAAATTCAAATATGGTTCCTAATTTTTTTTTATCTTGGTGAAAACCTGGCAAACAGGTGCCTTGGTAATAAATTAAAAAAAAAAAAGTAAAAAAAGAAAAAAATTGAAAAAATTGAAAAAGATAAAAAGTGCCTTGGTGAAAACCTAGCAATAGGCACCTTGGTAACAAAAAAAAAGAACAAAAGAAAAAAAAACTCAAGTGGTGAAAACCTTGTAAAAAGGTGTCATTTTTACCCTTAGGTTTTGCCTAGTTTTAAATGGTCCATCTACATCTTTCGACCATCCATTGTACATATCCTTGCATCCATCATTTGTGCATAGTCATAATAAAGTCTCCAAGCTGTATCTTGCATAAACTGAGCTTTTGTCATATTTTGGAAATTTTCCCCAGACCAATATATTTCTTTCCAACTGGGGGCATTAATCTAAATCAATGGATTTCACCAAAGCATGCACCAATTCACACAAATTAATGCATCAAACTAAAAAGAGATAGAAACTTGAACCTTTGATTTACATCATTGTTTGATTCTCATCTGATTTTGATGTACAAACACAATCCTTGACTTTCATTGACTTATCATTATCACGATTGAAAAAAAAAAACCCAAAAGATCAAAATTGATGAAGTTCTATTTGAAATATGGATACCTTAACAACATTAAGGTTTTGATGAGGTATTGAATTTTTTTGAGTCATGTCTTTTTAGTTAATTAATGATGTTTCGACTAGATTAGCAATGATGAAAGCATGCCATATTCTTGATTTCTATGTGACTATTTTAAGATTGATTCTTTGAAGTATGTGACTTTTTCTAAAGCCATGACCATCAAAGAGTCATCGATGATATTTTTAATATGGAAGGGATTCAATCTAAGTCTATTTTTGCAAAATAATACCTTGGCCATTTAGATCTTCCATATCTTAATGCCAACATCCACTTGCAACATTGAATCCGATGAAAGTGGTATTCATACTCCCATGGTTGAACCAGTGAGAGTTGTACTAGCTTCATAGTTGAAATCCAAGGATAGCAGTATTCATATCATCATGGTTTGTCAAACTCACCAGTGATGGTTGTACATGCTATGAAGTACCACTAAATCTTGATGATGAAAATTTAATCCCTGCATTCTTTGCAGTAATGATAGTTAGTTGCATTTATGTTAGGAGTGTTTTTGCATAAAAGGATTTCCTTGGGGTAGGAAAAGAGGTTTCAAAAGGGTTGATATCATGATTTTTTTTTTCTCTTTTAGGTTGAATATGTTGGACTTTAATAAAAAAATTGCATGTCATTAATCATTAAAGCATTAATCCATATTTATTATCTATTGTTTCTTAAATTTATTGCATAAATCATTAAACATTATTCACCAATAATTTCTCATCCATTAAGTTGCATTCATTCATTTAAAGGTGCATTTCATTAAAGGTATATATGCATAGAAAAGGAGCAAAAAAATAAATGCATTTCCTCATATAGTTCCATTGTATGCCATTGCATAAGCATCATTAAGAGCATTAAATAAAAGAATTTTTTTATCATACATGTGCATCCATCTAAGTATTGTCATACATATGACAACTCATCCACAACATATAAAGTAAATGCATAATTGGGATTTGACTATGCTTGATCGAGCCTTTTTAGTTTGATTTAATATTGAATGCACTAGAAGAGTATGCTGATTTGAATATCTATTATCTTATAAGACTCTTGTATTTCTACGTTTAGATTACTTTCAATGATGGACCATTTTTGAAACTAATTCTTCCCATTGAAAGTAATTGAGAAAAAGAGGTGCTCCATGTCTATGATGTTATGAAAAGTGGATAGATGAGTAGGTGTATTTGAATTATTCTATTGTTTCCTAGATTTTATAGATGTACCCTTGAAATGATATGAATGTTTAAATCTGTGTCAAGGATCTTGTCTTTATGTTCTCATTTCAACTATGAAAGGATTGTGGTATACTTTTCCAATTTATGGTACAATATTTGCATTGTGATGTTATGGATCTATCTTTTCATTTAAGAAATAATGTGAGCATGTAATGAAATGATTTAACACATCGTCTCTAGCTTAGAATCATTTTTAGTTTTCTTCTCTTTCTAAGCCCTTGTTCATGGAGAGATGACTTCTTAACCCTGGAGATTTTTTTGAGTATTAGCATTTTGGTCCCACAATACTTGGACTTTCGCTAAGGCATGTTATCTTTCTGAAGTGAAAATTATGGGATCAACAGATAGGAATGATAAGGAGGTATTTTGGATGAGTTAATTTAGATGGATGGTTGGAAGATTCTAAAACATGTGTGTCTTTTCTGATCTTGATTTATGATAGTATAAGTGGATTGTGAGCTAGGAGTGTAAGCAATGATTGATGGAGGGATATATGAACCTAAGATAGATGAAGATTTGAAATAGGAATATGAGTTTTTAAAATGGATCTATAAGATGAGGAAGGTGTATTTTTTTGTTTAGATAGAAAAATATTGGATTTATGAGGGACACTAACCTCTTAATTGTGAACTATATAGCCAAGGCCATGATAATTAGGATTTATTATTATATAAAGGGGTTCTAATATATCATTTTCATAGATGTATAACCATTTTACTTGATAATACATCCTTCAAAATATCCTTTTAGAAAATTAGTACTTGTTAATTTTGAAGTAAGATACAAGTTTATTTTGATGCGAAAGAGACAAGTAAGGAATGATAGGATCATAAAGTAGATAAAAATAAATAAAAGGCGATGAACCAATTCAATACATAAGGGGTTAATTATTAGCTTGGATATAGGAAACATAGTCTTAAGAGGTTTTAAGATCATGAGGGGGATTAAGAGAATTATGTCAAGGATTTCAAGTGGTACTTTTATCTTGACTTGAAAGAGGATCATTGGATGAAGTGGAAGGATCAAGACCATGATGGATATTAAGAGGCTTATAAAGGGAGATGAAAAGATACTTTGATCTTGAAATGTGAGAGGATAATTGGGTTGAATGGAAAGGGTTATTTTCTCTTTATTTTCAATAGGAATATTGAAATTAATCAAAGGGATGCCATGATCTTTCTTAGGTAGTGAATTAGGAATACAACTTGGAAGGATAATTTTCTATTGAGATGGAAGGGATTAATATTGGAATAAATGAAAAGGTATGTGGATATCATTATGATATTCTAGGGAGAGAAGATCTTGGTCAAAATTTGGATGGGATTTAAGAGTTTTGATATCTTGATCTTGATTTTTAGGACTTATTTCTTCATAATTTGGATTATCCTCTATGAATGGATCCAATTCCAAAAATGGGGTAGGAGTTTGGAAGTGGATGGGGGATTCTAGGTCGGATTTCATATTTTGGAATGATAGGGAATTTTTTTAAAATGGGACTCTGTAGAGTGGGTATGATTGAAGTTTATGGAGTCATATGCTCTAGAATCTATAAATCATGGGTGGGAATTTTACAAAGAATTTTCTAGCTCGGATTATTATTGTAGATAGCCCTTAAGGGTTAATAAAAAGGGTGCCATAATTGGATATGTTGTTTGATAGAGATGGTGTGGATTATTGTGAAATTTTAGGAGATAAATGAATGGTAGGAGATGTGGGGTCTTCTTGTGGGGCCTTGCTAGACATAGATATATGGCTTTGATCATGCTTTGGAAGACTTTACTTATGAAACATATTAAGTTTGGTAATTAGTCATTCTTTTTCAAAAGAGATGTGGCTTTCTTGAACTTAAACTTTTTGAAAAAGCTACTAATACCAACCTTTGTCTCCATACCTTATCTAATAATATTCATTAAACCAAATTTATCTTGATTAAAATTCTTATACTTAAAGATTTATAATACATTAGTGATAATGACTACATGATCATTTAGAATGCTCATATTCCCAACCCTTTTAAATTAAATAATTTTAGTAGTAATTTCATTTGATAGCTTTCAGCAAAACTAGATCTTATTATTTTAGCAACCCTTTAGTTTAGCCTCTTTGATCTTCCCTCTCTACACTTGTTACCTATATTAAAAGAGTTTTAAACACAAATTTGAAAAATATTTAAAAATAGGTACATAAGGTGTGCTCTCAAACCTATTGTAGTCATTGTATATCCCTTGTCTAGGAGACCTTACATCCTTTGTTGTACTCAAGTATCTATAATATATTATGCTCTTGTGGTACACACTAAATTGGTAAAGAAAGTAGTCACCCCCATAATATTATATTGAAGGAACATTGTGTGGTTATTAGACATGAGCATATTTTATTTTTTGCAAATATTTGTTATGAAACACCCTAAATCAAAATAATTAATTTAGACACCTTGAATTGTCCTCACTTAATTAAATAAATATTATAATTATAATTTAATTATTTTACCATAATGTATTTTATTAATTAATTAAATAGATAATATTTATTTAGTTAATTCATTAACCTTTTCTCTTCCATAATTAAATAAATAAATATTTATTTCATTATCTAATTTTAACCCAATTTTCCTCTATTAATTAAATAAATTCTCTTAATTAATTAATTACTTCATCATCTTTTTTCTCCCCAAATGCTAGCCCTTTATTTCTTTCACATAGAGCACAATCTAAATTTGTAGGTATGTAACAAATGTCACTTGTCTCTTAATTGACATTTTTCTTCTTTTCTTTCTCATCTCCCAACATGTCTAGGTTAATTAAATTAAAAAATATGCTACCTTGAGTCAACATCTCTACCTAATCCTCACCTACCACTTAATCTTTCCCATATTCTTTTGAGAACTTTTATAAAAAAATATTTATTTTCTCATTTGGGTCTAATGCAAAATGGAATCAACTAAACTGATTTTATCAACTTATGTGACTAATGGGATTTTGGAAAAAAACTTCTATTATTTTCATCATCTTGCATCAATATCAATCAACCACACTCAAATACTTTTATGCCATCTTGTGCATGTGCTAAATAGTTGAGAGTAAACACCATATTTACATGATCTTGTAGGATGTAGAAAAATGAAGTTGAATGTTTGCTGAATGTGATGGTATGACTTTGTTTATTTTATTGTTTTGTAATTCACAAACAAAATCTCTATCAGTTATTTGTGGAATTAGATTTTAGATCTAGAATTGTGGTTAGGTTGTGAGGACCCGTTTGTTTCACAGAATTCGTGTATGCTAGAATAACCAATTATGTAATTTAACTTAATTCTGGAATTCTGCTATTCTGAAAATTAATTCTAGATATGGGCTTGTCCTATTTGGTTCACCTGGAAGATGAATGAGAAGATGCAGATTCTACGTTTGGTTCCACAAAAATGGAATTGGAATTGGAATTTTGTTTTTGCACACATACACATATACACACATGTGTATATATATATATATATATATATATATATACACACACATACACACATGTGTGTATATACACACATATACACACATATGTATATACACATGTGTGTATATACATATATATGTATATATACATACATGTGTATATATATACATGTGTGTATATACACTCATGTGTATATATACATTCATGTATATATACTATATATGTGTATTTATATACACTCATGTGTATATATACATAGATGTATATATACATACATGTATATATACATCGTAATAGCAATATAATATACATTATTGACACAAAAATGAGAATGAATTTTCCTTCCCAAAATAATACTCTCAATTCCAATTCTACTTTTCAATTCTAATTGCAGGGTCTGATGTGGAATTGTGGAATGTTCAAAATGACCCAAAATTAGAATTCACATAAACCTATTCTAATTTTTTATTTTGGAAACAATCAGGCCCCATTTGGTTGGGGAATTGGAATTGGACTCGAAACCTAATTATCTCAAAATAGGGTTTTGAAATTCCGGTTTTGCATCTTCTGGATCACTAATTGAACGATTCCAAAATTTGGAAATGCGAATTCCTAGTCAATTCCGTGAAATAAAAGGGCCCTTGGGGTTTATAAGTAGGGTTTCAAACTCAGCATACATCAATGAATATAACTTATTCCAAAGGAAAATTTTAGAACTGATTTTAAAAAAAAAATTCATATTATAGCTTTTTTAATAATTGTATTTTAATAGTTATTCTTTTACAACATTAATTGCTTCACTTTTTAATTCCATTTTGTGTCTTCTACCTTTTAATTGAAACTATTTAATTAATTCTTTTTATATAAATTAAAAATAAAGAATCCTTAATCAAATCCTCTAATCTTATTTGCATTACTAAACTCCTTCGTTGGAAGGTCTACATTAATATATTTTGTATTTTTTTCACAAGGACCCACACATTTTGAATCTTGATGTCAGATTTTAATAAAATTGATCGCTTCCTGGATGAAATCTCTTATGAATTCGTACCTCCTCTTGATATAAGCTAATTGCTTGCATCAACATAATTTTGCGAGAGGGACATGTGTAATGAGCTCTTGAATTATCAAAGGTAGTCGTGAATAATGATGGCCCTCAATATCGCCCATGGAAAGATGATGTCGTCCTTGGGAATGAAAAAATGGCGTCTCGCTTTGAAGTTGTTCGTTAAAAATTACATCAACATCAACAAATTCTTGATCATCAAATGCAAATTTAATAACGTTGAGTGCAATGATTGGTTAATTTGTTTGCATCTATTAAAATCATGGGAGAGCAGCTGGTGTTATGAGCTGTTGAGTTGTCAAAGCTATCGTAAATAATAGACGTTAATCAATTTCGTCGAGGGGAAGGTAGTGTTGTCCTTAAAAGATTGCTTTCTCCCATTGATGTTGTTCGTTGGAAATAACATCTTTGACAAACTCTTGATCAAAACATGCGAAATAATTGATGCTAAAGTGCAATATGGCTTGTAGCGCAACACTTGGTTGTTATATTCTTCATTGTAGGGCAAGGTGTTATGCATTTGCAAAGCGGTTGCAGCAAAAATGAGGATGTTTTACTTGATTAGTGCGTCCACGTTCCCTGTTCTCATATTTTTCATCGTTGTCTCAGGTCTGCATTTTATACTTCCGTTTATGCTGTTTAAGCTTCGTAAGGAAAACATTTACAGCTCAATGTAATATGAAGAAATTACATTTTTTTTAACATTATAGTTGTTCATATGGAATTGGATCGCCTAACCACATAAAGCTTTTTTTTAACATTATAGTTATTCATTTGGAATTGGGTCGCCTAACAACGTATTGCTTTTGGAATATATGCAGGTTTGTTAACAATGAAAGATTCCCACTCAATGGGGGCTTCCAATCTGACGAATGGCAATGTGAATTCAAGCTATAAAAACCCTAGGCTGCTAGGTGCGAGTAAGTTGAATCCTTGGAAAGCCTTATTCTGAATTCAGACTATAAAAACCCTAGGTTGGTGGGTGTACGTAAGTTGAATCCTGGGAAACCCTATTATTAATTCCATTGTTAGGAATTTGATGGGTATGATGAAATTTGCAGGTTTCCCAAAGAGAATAGGGAAAGATTGCGCAAAAGAAGACATAATAGTGAATCAAGGCGCCACCTCACCCATGCCAAACGGGATTCCGACATACACTGCACACATTCTGAATGTGTGCGTGACAGGCTGCTCAATAGCAGAGATCCACGTCAGCTGCGGATGGTTCAGCACTGCGCGAATGATAAATCCGAAATTATTCAAGCGTTTGGACTACAATGACTGTCTCGTCAACGATGGGAAGCCATTAAGGTCCGGCGGCTCCATATCCTTCCAGTATGCTAATACTTTTAAATATCCCATGGCAGTCTCTTCTGTTCAATGTATCCCATAGCAAGCATTTATTTTGATATTGTATGGGATATGTTCTCCCTCATTATTAAATAAGATTATGGTGTAAAGATTTATTTATGTTTCTGCAATGCACATTGATAATTATTGATTGCTCAAACAGTGCGGTTCTGTCTTCTTTTATCGTAATAATTTATGGGTCCTTTCGCAAATATTGATTTAGTTAGATCTTTGATTGATAATTATTTATGGGTCCTTGGGCAAATATTGATTTAGTTAGATTTGTGATTTCGAAGGAACGGAACAGAAAACTAAAGGTGGACTCGACCATTCTAGCAATGTGTAAATGATTCTTGTCATGTAATTGTCACTTGTGAATAGGATCTTTCGGACATCCTTATTAGGGAAGTATAGATTTTGGTGAGATCTATTACGCAAAATGTGGTATCTTAGGTTTATTCATCAAAGGAATCCTTCTATGGTGTTTTCTTAGCGTAGACTAATATTTTTGAAGGGATTGTTAGTGAGTCTGGCTTTATATTAGTATAGAACTAATGACAGAGTTAAAAGGCATATTATATTTTGAGAGATTTTGCGTTTTCTCCATTTTAGATATAAATTGTTTTGAAATAGAGTTTATGAAATTAGAATGTTGAATTCAAAAAAAAATTCTTTAGCATGATTTAAATGTATGAGAAAGGAGCATTAGGGATCAATAAAGTGAGTGAATTTTTCTTCTAATTAAATAAAAACAAAATTAATAGTTAAAATAAAAGAAATTAAAATAATAAAAAAATCTAAGTTTTATTATCAAATTTATTATAAACATTATGATTTGGTGTAGTGACTTGTTCATGAATGAAATTACATGTAACTTCATAGTATAACACTTCATGGCTTACATGATGAATCTTGGTAGAATGAGCATGAGGAAAAATATCCATTCATGGAAATAATGTGAAGACAACGAATTTAAATATTTTCTTATACATAGAATGGAGGAGGCAATACCAATTGATTATATGCAAAAATAAAATTTAGAGCCCCTAGAAGTACAATGGTCAATTTAATTAAGCTACTCAATATATAAAAGGAGAAGAAGTTTCTATCTAGAGATAGGAAGGAAAAGAGAGAGAGAGGTAGAGACATAGAGACATGCCGGGGAATAGTGAGGGAGTAAAGGAGGTGGAGAAATGGGGAGAGATAAAGACGTGAGATAGAGAGAGGGAGAGAGAAATGGACAGATATTGGTGTGTGTGTGTGTGTGTGTGTGTGTGTGTGTGTGTGTGTACGAGAGAGAGAGAGAGAGAGAGAGAGAGAGGTTTGCATTAGATATATTAAAGAGGTGTCAAAGGCCAATAAGGGAAAGGTAGTCTTCTTTTTTCATATGTTTGCACATTACGTAGGGTCAATTAATATATTATTTATAAATTGAGGTTTTGTGCATTGACATTTCGAATGGAGGAGTGATAACTTCAAATCAATAGTAAATATAGGTATTCCTTGGTGTGCAATAGATATGGCCCAGAGGTATGAAAGGTCAATGAGGGAACATTGGTCTAATTTTTTTGGTATGTTTGTACAATATGTTAGGTCAATTAATATGTTGTTTATAAAATAATGGTTTTGTGCATTAATATTTTGAATGGAGTAGTGATCGCTACAAATCAATAATGCATTCACTTCTCCGGATTCAAATATGACTTAAAAAAAAAGGAAAAAATGAGGGACAATGGTCTAATTTTTGTGTATGTTTGTACAATATGTGAGGTCAATTAATATATTTTTTATAAAATGGTATTTTTGTGCATTAATATTTTAAATGGATAATACATTACTTATAGGGATCCAAATATAAAGGAAAAAAATAGGAAAATGTAATAGCGCAAATTTTATACACTCACATGTAGAATGTCATTCTCGCACTTTTTTTGCTTTAGCTTAAGACACAAAAACCTTTCACCCCACCCTCCTTTTCACTCACCAACTCATCACCCGACTTGGATTCCATGCAATGAATCCCGGCGGTCGTCAGATGCGCGCATGCCGTGGAGACGTCTGCGCGGTGCGCTCTCAATTGTGAATCTGTAGATGTGCAGAGAACTGTTTGAGCATTACAAACCTACCACACTGCGAATGTAATGCCCAGAATGATGGCTTCCAGCGCGGGATTCTATTTTGGTTGTTCAAAAACCCCTCTTACATGTATTTGACCTCCTTGATCAGTTTTGCAAGTTGCTTGGCTATCAATCACAATTTTGGCAATTTCCTCTTGGCATATTAGAGCTACATTCCATCCCTTTGGACCCCCACTCTATTTATATTGCAGATTTGACCATTGTTCAGCACCTCCAAGCTTCCATACTCATCTATACGTCACGCACTTGAGCTCTTCATCTACATTGGGGAGTTCTTTCCATATCCTTTGTGTCTTTGAGCATTCTATCTCTATCTTAACATCTCTATTTAGTTTTATTATTATTGTTATCTTCATTCCGATTATCTATCATCAGTTATCTCATCATGTCTAACAGTTGTCCATGGAGGTGGAAACACTAAAGCGGGGGTTGGACTAAGGCAAGCCTCCTAAATGACCACAACCAGTTTCCTCTTTGTTTTTGTCCAGGTTTTCATTGCGCTTTTGTGGGTTCGGGAGTTCTGATCGGACTGTGTTATCAACCATCGAACCAGGTGCTTTCTCTCCTTTTTATTTCATTTAATCATAAAGTATAAAATTTGGTTGTTTCATCTTTAAATCTATCATCTCGTTAAATTCTCTTCTAGTTCACACATTTAGACTCTTTTTTATCATGTCCATTTACATTCTATTGCTTTGAATTTAACACATTAGCTTAGTTCTATATTTTGGTTCCCATCCTTCTGTTTTACTCTGACCCGTCTGTACCCTGTCTGTAAGAGACCGCAATGTGGCGTGCTAGTTTCCATCAGTCGCACTGTAGTCCTTTGGGCCATACTTCTTGCCAAGGAAATGAGCTCACAGAGCTCAGGTTTTAATCATTTTAGATAGCTCTTTCATTTTCCATAGTCAAAATATCTTGGTTAGCTTGCATGTTCTAGTAACTTGCAATCTAAACACACTTGTACACACCCACCTAAACTTCGAATTTTTGGCGTAATATTACATTTAGTTTGATATAATAAAGGTATTTCTTATATAACTATCAACAATTATCATCATTGACAGTCTAAACAGTATATGTACTGCGTATTTATAGGCACGCTAGTTGATCGAATAAATAATCAACGTATTTACATTGATTTCTGCTAATGTATCTGTTAGCATTTGGTATCAGAGCAGTTTCTTGTGGTATTGATGGGATAAAAATTAACGGCTTAAGAAGAATAAATATATTTCTATAGTGTGAAGCTATGAAGAAATTGATTTATGATCCATTTTGCATCTAGACACCAGAGGTACAGTGCAAAGGTGATGAAGCCACGCAAGAGAAAGCATTGATTGAGACTTCAATTTTAGGGTTTGTAGAATATCGAGCAGTATAAGTACTTTATTTAGAGAATGACAATTTAATGACTGTGAGAACTGAACATAATAAAGCCAACCAAACAATGAGAAACGAGGTTGATGTGCGCAGAGATGACCTTGTAAAGGCAACACTGACAACTTCCTTCTAACCACAGTAATCGTCTAATTGGTATGTTTTTCAGATTTCTAACGATGTTGGCCCTCCTGTTGCAGCGAGGAATCATCCTCTGGTCTAAAAGCTTTCACTGCGGTGGTAAATAAACAATGAGAACTTGAAATTCTCCTATACAAGCGTATCTTGCAAGATGGTTTCTCATGGCTGTCTTCCATAGCTTTTTGCTTGTCTTTCCATAATTTACAATTTTCGTTGGCTTATTTACTGGTGAGATTGTATTATTATTGATTTATATCGAGGTTTCACCGTCACTATAGATATCATATGTCACGCACTTGAGGGGAGTTAGACTCACTCAAGATGTGGACTTTCGGAGGAAATACATCTCTTGTGCAGGCATGTTGGTGGTGATTGTTTCCACAACATTTGAGGAGGCGTTAGACACACTTTGAAGATATGTAGACTTTCAGAAGAAAGATGTCTCATGTGCAACATTGGAAGAGGCATTAGACATACTTGGAGGAGATGTGGAATTTCCGAGGAAATGTGTCTCATTGTGCATGAGAGGTGGGAACACTTATGTTCTGCAGATTTTAGGTCTTATGGTCAAGAGATCCACTGATGTAATCAGTTTGGTATTTCTGGAGTGAGCAAGGAGGATTGCCAAAGGCGCTTCATCAAAGTCTCGAAAAAGATTGGGTTCAAAACCCTTGCAATTTTCAACTATGAAAATCTCCATAATGTATTCCAAGGGTTTGACTTACCCACATGACCCAGCAGCCTAGGGTTTTTGTAGCTTGAATTCACACTGTCATTCCTCAGATTGGACGCCACCACAGAGTGTGTATCTTCCATTCCTTGCATGCCTGCATATATTGCAAATGGTTATGTGCTCCAGCGACCTACTACCCTATTTTTTACTAATGTTGAAAGAAAATAAAATATTCTTTGTATTATATATGCTTTCCTAGATATGTTTACACTGCAGATGACCGCAAAAAATGGATACCTGAAACACCAATGAAGCATATTAAGAGGACAAACAAGGTAGAGGCACTGATCAAGGAATACATTGATATTGTTCCTGCAAACACTTTAAAAGTACATATCACCTTTCCCTCCATGCGTATATATAGTAGTCCAGTGATGATGTACAAGCCACATCATACCTTAACATTATTTACTACGCATTTATTCATTATAAATCTATTAAAGTTGTGTCTCGTTTTCGGCTAAGTGTGATTTCTTCTAGACTGAGGTTCACTATCTTGGTCATGCCATTTTTGGAGAAGGTATCTCAGTAGATCCTTCAAAGATTCAAGCTATTGTGGAGTGGCCAGCACCCACTAATGTGTCTGAGGTACGCAGCATCATGGGTCTTGCGGGATACTACTGCAGGTTCGCGAAGAACTTCTCTAGGGTGGCACATCCTATTACTTCTCTTCAGCGGAAAGGGAAGAAGTTTGTATGGACAAAGAAGTGCGAGGAGGCTTTTCAGAGTCTCAAGGTGTGTTTGACTAGTGCACCTATCCTTGATGTGCCTGATCTAGTGAGAGATTTTGTTGTATGCACTGATGCATCATTAGAGGGTATTGGAGCAGTTCTCATGCAGGATGGGTGAGTGATTGCCTATGAGTCTCGCAAACTATAGGATCATGAGCTTAACTACCCTACTCACGATCTAGAGCTAGCTGTGGTTGTCCATGCTTTGGTACGATAGAGACATTTTCTTTTGGGACACTAATTTGAGCTTCATAGCGATCATCGTAGCCTTCAGTATATCTTTACCTAGCCTAATCTGAATGCTAGACAGAGAAGGTGGATGGAGTTCCTTTGCGAATATGACTTTGAGATAAAGTATATTCAGGGCAAGGAAAACATGGTTGCAGATACATTGAGTCGCAAGTGGCAGGCCGTTCTAGCATTGACTCTTAGCGTGGACTTGAGGAGTAGGATACTCCAGTCACTTCCTAGAGATACCTTGTATCAGGAGTTGAAAGCTGAGATAGAGTCAGGGAGACCATTAGAGGGAAGATTCTCTGGATATGTTTTGGAGACAGATGGTAGATTCTATGTCACATGGTCCAGATCTATGTACGACCATTGGATGATTTGCGTACATTAGTGTTATTCGAGGCTCATTGTGCACCCTATTCAACACATCCAGATGTCAAGAAGATGCACGTAGATCTTTGACAGCTCTATCATTGGGCTGGTATGAAGGGGTGGTCCCACAATAGTGTGTCCCACTTTTTTTAACATCCTGATTTTTGCTGAAATTGCACATTTTTAAGAAAATATGTTGATTTAAGCCTTGAGAGGTCCCATTTGAAGGAGTAAATTCAAAATG
>MU225677.1:1790092-1819438 GCA_018584345.1 Thuja plicata | reverse complement strand
AAGGGAGGGGTGGGGTCCACAGGACCCCCCCCCCCCAATGTTATAACTTGTTTTGTTTATTAATTTTATTTTTGTTATGTAAATTTTAATTAATTTCATTTTATTATGTTTAAATTTAGTTTAGTATAAATAATTTTTAATTTAGTTTATTTAGTTTAATCTTTATGTTTATTAATTAATACAGTTTATATACATAGTATTTAATTTAATATATTAAAGGATTAATTATGTTTTAATATATCGATGGTTAATTTAAATTAATAGGTATTATTAATTTTTAATTAATATATTGATTATTAGAATAATTAATTTAATAATATGTTTTATTAATTACTTTAGTAAAAATGTAATTGTTTAATTTAAGTTAATCAAGATTGACTTTAATTGTGTAGTTACGATGTAACTTTAAACTTTAGGGGTAGACAATTGATTTGATATAATTAGTGAATATTCTGATTAGTTTATTTAATTACTAGAGGTAGTTTTTAAATGGAGTTAATGCAAGTAATCTTGATTATTTCAGATTAAGTGATTGTCTAAATGGAAGCTATGATTCACAATATCTAAGAATGATTAAATGCTTATGTTCATTTTTCAGCCTTTTAAGACGTTTCTGTTTCCCTGCATCTTAATGGTTCTCTGTTGCGTATATGTGGGTTATTTGGGGGGCATTAGATGACCTAGGATGTATACAGAGGCCGGGGGGGGGGGGGGGAATGTTTATTATTTCTTTTACTCTATGGCATGTGTGTTCATGCTATTACCCTAAACAGACCATGATGACCCTTTCGATTATGCTATCTGTTTGTGTACCTATGTGACCATTCCTGATTGTGTGGGATGCTGGATTTTGGGTACACTAGGGTTGTGACCTATGCTAGATTTCTTAGGATCTCTGAGCCTAGGGTAGGTTACCTAGATGTGTAGTAGGAGGTGGCTTGCAATAAGCTCCGTGTTCGTAAGAGACTACTGGATTGCTTGTTGTGGAGTTTCTTTAATAAGTGATAATTAAAGACATATTTAGAGATATTAAAATGGATTAATAAGATGTGTCCTCACCCATGCTTGAGTGCTAGTATAGGCTAAGATGGTTTTGAGAAGATGTTAGTTGTCCTACGAGGTACTTGACATAGTTAGTGGCCTTGTCAGTATGAGAGGTCATTAGCTTCGTGTACGGTCACTTAAGTGCCAAGAATCCATTGGATTACTAGGACGAGACTTAAGGGTTAGACGTATTTGATGACACCTTCCTTTACACAGTCTAGATTTCCTACGTTGTTAGTTGCCTCTGGATTAGTGAGTCTTACCTATCATGATGATTAGTACACCAGATTAGAGAGCTATCAGGATCCCTTTCTTAGTGGTTATTCCTTCTTGGTTTTGGATATCTGATTGGGATATGTTGTTATCTCCTCAGCACGGTGGGGTGGACCTTTATGGTTCCACATGAATGGGTGGTAGTGATTCTTTATCCATTGAGATTTGACGTCCTTGTACCAGGTGCTTGATGGTTCTTGCAGATGAGCTCTTTATGTTCCTTCATCATTTATTATGTAATTTCATTATTTTAAATCTTGTATTAGTGTATCGCATGTGATACCTAATCTAGAAATTGTAATAGTAAGTAGTTTAGAGTGATTACTACATACCCTGCAACATGTGCAGTGGATGTGAGTTTATGGTGGTTTCATGGTTATCCATGAGGATTGTAATTAGGGTTATGTAAGTTGTATTTGTTATGTTTAATCAAATGGAATCTTTTGAGATATTGTTAGTTGTGTTTTGCCTTAAGTAATTCAACGTCATGGAACCCTTGAGTTGTGTAATCTATGTGAGTGTAAGATGTGTATAAATGGTAATTGCTTTTGCATCAGTGTATTTTTCTTTATGTTAACTTTAGAAAAAAACCATTCCGTGCACATAGTGACATGTTCTAGGTTAATCTCTCTTGGGTTCCGTGGCGGGGCGTTACAGAGTGTGAATCTTCCATTCCTTGCATGGCTGCATATATTGCAAATGGTTATGTGTTTTGGCAACCTACTACCCTATTTTTTACTAATGTTGAAAGAAAATAAAATATTCTTTGTATTATACAGGCTTTCCTAGATATGTTTACACTACAGATGACTGTAAAAAATGGATACCTGAAACACCGGTAAAGCATATGAAGAGGACAAAGAAGGCAGAGGCACTGATCAAGGAATAAATCACTTTAAAAGTACATATCACCTTTCCCTCCACGAATATATATAGTAGTCCAGTGATGATGTACAAGCCACATCATACCTTAACATTATTTATTACGCATTTTTTCATCATAAATCTATTAAAGTTGTGTCTCGTTTCCAATGAATAACAATAAAGAGAGACAAATCTTCTCATTCCCGAGAATGACACAATCGTCCCTCCACGACACTCATAGTCTCCATTATATACGATAGCCTTTGACAACTCAAAAACTCATACCACACACCACATCACTCTCGCATAATTAAATAGATGCAAGCAACTATTAAATAATTAACCTAGACTCCTATTAATTAAATTAAACTATAATGGTAGGATATGTTACAATATTAAGGAAGATTAGTGATATATATGTCCTCCTTTGTAAGGTTCCATGTTAAGGACCCAATGAGTCAAAGGAAATGAGAATTTTTTAATGATGATAAAGTGTCATATTACATAAATGTACATAAGGATAAGTTAGTTATCAAAGCATATAAAAGGATTTATACTAGAAATATGATAGTCATATATTCAAACTAAGAATTATAGAAAAGCTTAAAAAGGAAAAGGAAAGAGTAGAGGTATATTGATAAGATTATGAAAAGCATAGGGAAGTGATAAAACAATGATGACCTTAGAAGAAAGATAAGGATAACTTTAATTTTATCACTAATGAGAGTATGCTTTAAATATTAATTGTAACAAAGGAAAATTATAGGAGAAAGATAGTTTTAAAGGCTAAACATAAAGATCATATTATTATATAGAAGTATGTATTGTAAGGGTCATTAAAACGTAAGTTTAGGATGTACCCATATACATATAGCAAGGGCACCCTAATACAAAAATGTCGTACCCAAAACCTGCATGGAAGAGACTCCACTATCTTGAAGAAGGTGATGGTCTTTCCATTTCCCCATTTTCGCCACTTCTCAAGAAAGGTATTTATGAAGGCCCTTAAATGAAATTTTGACACTCAAAATAATAAAAAACAACCCCTAACCCATAGTACTACTAAAGACTAGACATTTATAACTCTAACTACTCTATAGGACTCATTATAACCCTTTAAAAACTCACTTAGAGTTTACCTTCGAATTTCAAGGATAGTACTCATGATTTTGGGCTTTCAAGACAAAATTACCCCACATGGTAACACTACAATAACCTAGGGTGAAACTAAAACTTAAAATTCATAGGGGCATGTCATCTCACGAAACATGTGCCAATTGACACTAAAAAAGCACCTCACATTTACACAATGGCATGCTTAAAAGAAATTAGCAAAAATAGAAGGAAATAATTTTACAACCATGCAAATTTACATTTACAACATATATAACATTTACAATTAGTTTAATTCTCTTTCTAGGGTTAACCTTGGCTTGTCCAGGATATTCACAATAGCCAAATCTTGTTTCCCCAATTTATAACAGTGGTTTATTCACCTGCACACTCGAATAGAGCATCAATAGTCCAAGGAAGAAAACACATATTCATGATATTACACATTATAATATATTCCTCTAACCATAATTTATATATCACTATATAAATACTTTATCAACCATGAACATATAAATGATAAATCCCAATACTATTGATAATCTCTTATCTAACATAGTAATTTAACCAATAT
Source organism: Thuja plicata (assembly GCA_018584345.1). NCBI lineage: Eukaryota > Viridiplantae > Streptophyta > Pinopsida > Cupressales > Cupressaceae > Thuja > Thuja plicata. The sequence goes on along the minus strand of MU225677.1, from coordinate 1,815,570 downwards.
GAATCATTTGTAGAATTTAAACCTGAAATTCACATTTACATGTCATATGATAAAATTAAAAATTCAGATTGAAAATGGAAATAGTTAGATCATGTCAATAGGATTTGAGAATCATACGTATAAATAATACATCAAAACATCATCAAAATGGAGTCATCATAATATATCTATACTATGAAAGGTCAAATATGTAAATGTATAAAAAACAAATGTATCATTCAAATAAATATGATGTAACAGTATCAGCTCTGAATGGGGTATCGGGGTAGGACATTACATCCTCCCACTCTAGGCATGAACTTCCTCCTGGAGTTCATCAAAAAGGTGGGGGTACTGGACTGTCTTATGCGGGCTATATCCTCCAATGAGGTTGTAACCTCATTGTAACAATCCCACTGGACCCCAACCTAGTCCAGCTCTCGACCTCACAGGGCCAATGTTCGCCGAGCTAGTATGCAGATGGGCTGTAGAGCCAACTGCCCATCTGACTCCACCTATAAAGCATCCCAACCAATAATGTGAGACTCATCATAGATATATTTCCTCAAAAAATATACATGGAACACATTGTAGATACGTGATAGGCTAGGTGGCAGGGCTAGATGACAGGTAACTGGTCCTATCCTCTCCAAAATCTCAAAGGGTCCAAAAAAAATGAGGTGTGAGCTTAGAGCCCTTTCTAAAATGGATTGGAATCTTATGCAGATGCACTCTTAGAAATACCTTGTCTCTAACCATTTAGACTCTATCAAAACTCTTCGCGTCTTCATATTTATTTTGTCTATCCTCTGCCTCTCTGAGATGCTCTCTGATCAAAACAACATGTTTCTCCATGTTCCTGACAAACTCTGGCCCAACTGAAACCCTATCCTCAATCCTGTCCCAACTCAAAGATGTCCTACATGGCCTTCAATACAAGGCCTACTAAGGGGGCATACCCAAGGTTGTGTGATGCTCATTATTATAGGCAAACTCTACTAAGTGAAGGTTCTCATCCAATCTGGCCTAGTGATCCATAACATACATCCGCAACATATCCTCCAATAAGTGATTAACTCTCTCAACCTGCCCATCTGTCTCAGTGTAATAGGATGTACTAAAATTGAGCCTAGTGCCCAATGTTGACCATGAATCCCTCCAAAATGATAAGGTGAAGAGAGAATCATGATCTGATATGAACTTACAAGGAATGTCATGGTGCCTGACAATGTCTCGCAAGAAAAATTGTGTTACTACAGGTGTTGTGAAAGTGGTGCATACAGGTGAGAAGTGGGCAAATTTGGTCAACCTATCCACTGTCACCATGATGGCATCATGGCGGTGAGAATACATAGGTAATCCAACAATAAAGTCCATGGAAATGGTGTCCCACTTCCACACCAGTACCTCATGTGGCTAAAGAAATCCACCTAGATGACTATGCTCTGCCTTAATTCTCTGACATTATAAACATCTGGCCACAATACTAGCAATGTGCAACCTCATACCTGGCCAGTGATAGAGCTTCCTCATATCTGCATGCAACTTCTTGACCCTGGGCTGTGCTGCATATGGTACTCTATGAGTCTCAAGTATAATGAAGTCATGCAACCCACCAAGTGGAGGGACATATATGCAGTCCCTATGACGAAGAAGTCTATCAGATTCTAAGGAATAATGATTAAATTTCCCCTTCAGAGGCCTCTGATCATGATCCAATTGAACATACTCTGAATAGAACTCATCCTCAAGCAAGTTTTGAAGTATGTGATCCCTCAAATCCATCCTAGTAGTCATGGAGGAGAGTGTATCTCACCTCCTACTCAAGGCATCTACTATAACATTCCCCTTCCCTTTGATGTAGTGGACATCAAAATCATACTCACAAAGGAACTCCATCGACCTCCTATATTGGGCATTAAGATTTGGCTGGGTAAAAATGTACTCAAGGCTCTGATAATCTGAATGAAGTTCAAACCGGTGTCCCAAAAGAAAATGATGCCACCTCACTAAAGCATGAACCACTACTACTAACTCAAGGTCATGTGTAGGATAATTAAGCTTGTGATTCTTGAGTTTCCTAGACTCATAGGCAATGATTCGTCCATCTAGCCTAAGGACTGCACCAAGTCAATCTAAGGATGTGTCTGTGCATACCATAAATTCCACTAAAGGATCGGGCATAGCTAAGATAGGTGCGCTAGTAAGGGCCCTCTTGAGCTCCTAAAAATCTCTCTTGCACTTCTCCGTCCATTAAAATGTCTTTCCCTTTCTCTGAAGGGATGTGATAGGGTGTGCTACTTTGGAGAATCCCTCAAAAAATCATCTGTAGTAGCCTACCAACCCCATGAAGGTCTTGACCTATGACACTATGGTAGGTGCTAGCCAATCCATGATAACTCTCATTTTTGATGGGTCGACTGTGATCCCATCTCTTGACATAACATGACCAAGGTAGTGGACCTCTAACCTAAATAAGGCACACTTCGACAAACTGCCCTACAACTGATTATCTCTCAAGCACTGCAAAACCTATCTCAGGTGCTCCTTATTCTCCTCTTCATTACGAGAGTATATCAAGATGTCATCTAGGATCAATTTAAAAAATCTGTCCAAGAATGTACAGAGTACTCCATTAATAAGACTCATAAATACTGCTAGAGCATTTGTGAGGCCAAAAGGAAGCATGGTAAACTCATAGTGTCCATATCTTGTGTGGAAAGCTATCTTGTGGATATCACTCTCCACAATTCACAATTGGTGGTATCCGAATTTCATATCAATCTTAGAGAATGCTCGGGCACCTTGAAGCTGATCAAATAAATCATTGATCCTAGGGAGTGGATACCGATTCTTGATTGTTACTTTATCAATCTGACGGATACACAACCTAAGTGATCCATCCTTCTTCTTAGCAAAGATGACTGGTGCTCCCCAAGGTGAAACACTAGGGTGAATGTGTCCTTTCTCCAAGAGCTCCTCAAACTAAATCTTGAGCTTATTGAGCTCATGAGTAGTCATCCTGTAAGGGACTCTAGATACTAGCACAACTCCTGGCACAAGGTTTGTACGAAGTCAACTACCCTAGGTGGGGGCATACCAGGTAGCTCTAAGGGAAAAACATCTACATACTCTCGTAATATAGGAAAGTCATCAAGGGAGGTTCCCTTCTCCTCCTCTTCCTCCTCACTATTACTGATGGTAATAGCAAATACCTAAAATCCCTTGTGCATGCAATGCTTAAGCTGCATGGCTGAGATCACATGAAGAGATATGGGTCTTTGGAGCCCTGAAATGACCATGGGTGAACCTAAACCATCTATACATTCGAACCTCTTCTGTTTACTATCCATCTTGGCACTGTGGGTGCAAAGCCAATCCATGCCAAGAACTAAATCATAAGAACAAGGAGGGGTGATCCATAGATTGATCATAGAGGTCATATCTCCTATCTATAACTGACAGTCTCATACTACAGAATCAACTGATACCCTAGTACCTGACGCTAACTCCACTTCCCATTTCACCTTCTATTTAGCTGCCACTAGCCCGCAACGCTCCACTATAAATGAGGAAATGAAAGAATCAGTAGCTCCTAAATAAAAAAGGATAGTGATGATACTACCTTGAATCATACATACTACCTTGATTACTATGGCCTGATGCTCAGCCTAGCAGTTATTAACCACTGCAAAGACTCTATGGGACTTACCCAATTCCCCAACCGTGGCCTTCGATGCTACTGGACGCGAACCACCTCCCTGGGGACAGTCCCTAGAAAAATGCTCTATGGCTCCACATGTGAAACAAGGCCCTTGGGACTGCATCTATATGCCCTATGATCTGGTGTGCTGTGATCCCCCTGTCCTACTAGAATCACTAAAACCACCCCAAGAGGTCTGTTGAGTCGTCACTTGAGGAGTGTATGGTGCCTGTGACCTCTGATCTCGCCTAGGGCCCTGTGCCTGCCACTACTTGGGCTTAGAGCCATGTTATCCCTATACCGATCTAGTCCTCTAAATCTGCTGAGTCTCCTATGGCTAAGGTGGTGGGGTTGTAAAGGTCCCCAATGAGTGCCTTTGATTCCCCTTCTAAGGGGGTCTCTAATATCCTGTACTTTGAGGTGCATAATTTTAGTTTTGTGAGCGATCCTGTGTATCGTGTCCCCTACCCTGCACCTCCTCTGTAATCAAGGCCTTCTCTATGGCCTCTTGTAGATCCACTGGTGCTACCATTCACATTGGTCAAGAAATACAAGTATTCAACCCCTTAACAAAGCGGTTGACACAGAGCTTCTCATTTTTCATGTACTCTACATGAGGTAGAAGCTGTTGAGAAATCTTCTCTAATATTGAGAAAAAGATAAGACTCTCTACTACAGATCATGAAACTCATCTATACGATGCTTTTTGTAATGCTCTGAGAGGTAACGATCTTTGAATCTCTCTAAAATGATTCCTAGGTGAGGATGTCAATAACCAGGTTACTTTTGTACACTTCTTGTTGCCACCAAACTTAGGCGCCTCCTCTTAACAAGATTATGGCCAATCAAGCTTGCACATTGCTTTCACATGCACGCAACCCAAAGCATCTCTCTAAAATCAGTAACCACATTGTGGCCTCAATCCCATCTGTGGCTCCTGAAAAGAGTGGTGGTTTGAGGTGGAGAAAATACTTTATTTGGTCTCCCACATCTTTGGGTCCTCCTCTACCTGCCTGAGGTACAACCCCTAGGGGTGGTCCTCCCACGTGAATAGATTCCCCATCCTGCTCTACCTGTTCCTTGAATCATTAAGGAGGAGGAATCCTACTCCACTCATGGGATGCTCCCTTTGGCCCTACTATTTGATCTCCAAGTGGTATCTTACNTATCTCACACACACACACACACACACACACACACACACACACACACACACACACACACACACACACACACACACACACAAGTGCATGATAATTTATTAAGTATAGAAATACTAAGTTGAATGTAATTATAAAATATAAATAATGTCATTGAAGAAAATGATAATTCCAAAATCATAAGATCATGTATTATAAGAACATACACTTAACATGATGAATGTGACAAATGATAATAATATCATATAAACAAGTATATTAAAAGATCAATTGATGAAACATGTAATATTTTTTTTTATAGAAGAGAAAAGAGTCAAGCTAAACAAAATAAATAATACATCTTTTATGTGAGGGAAAATAAAAGTCATAATACATAATATAGAATGTGGGACAGGGACAAAAAGTCACAACAACTGTGATCTAAGAAATATAATTCTTACATATATGAACAATATAAATGAAGAGATATATAATAGCACATATGAATAAAGTATCTCAATACTCAATCGATCATCAAAAATATTAAGGATCTTATGTATCCAAAAAGGTAAGATCATTAATGATCAATAAAAATTTCAACTCTCCCTTGTTTATGAACAGTCATATAGTGATCTTCAATTATATTTCTAATGATGTTGGATGGACAAAGGGAGTATGTACATCTACAAATGACACCAAAGAATAGAGCCCACTCATTTTTCTGTGAAACCACCAAAAATGCCATGGAAGAATTTAAAGATTGTACATTTCAAGAAATATGGAAGATACCAATATGTTCCTTTTTTTTTCTTTTTCTCTCAAGTCTTGTCAGTGACGTGCCTCCTTTCATTTACCCTATCAGAAGTCCAATGTGTTTCAAGAAATTCATTTATAACTAGTTTATTTAATTGAGACTAAAATATTCTCCTTTATAGGTGAATTAACATTGCTTCTAATCTTGTTAGGAGCTTTAATAATTTGGTTAACCTATCATTGCACCGACATCTCTTCTCCTTGCAGATTCATTCTTTATTTAATCTATAACAAAATGACCTCCTTGTTGAACTTGTTGGGGATTCTAAAGGTTTTGCAAACTCCTTAATTTTCTAATATAATCTTTAAATCATTCCCCTATGAGGGAAGCATAATATTCCTAGCATGAGTCAAATGTGTGATCAAGGACACAAAATTACTTTTCATGCTCAAGGTTACGACAAAATGAAGGAAAATCACTAACAAGACTTGAGAGAAAAAGAAAGAAAAAGGGACACATCGATAGTTCTTATAGTTCTCAAAAACTACAAAACTATAGAAAAAACATACCATAAATTGAACTTTTTATTTAGCTCATGAACTACCTCTAGTACAAATATTCATTGATTTTTGACAATCCAAATCTAAATGTAAAGAATTGCCTTGTCTTCTTTGTACTTCAGAAAAATTTATGAAATATCTCTTTCCAAGAAAAATATTTAAATGTAAAAACATAACAAGCTTATATATGTCAAACAAATTTTAAAAATCTATTGTTTGTGTTGGATTGGTTACCATCATAATATTCTCACTATTGACAATCTCAATTAAAAATAATCATTCATATATTTTAATAGATATCCCTTAGGATATACTAATTTTAAAAGTATTGGTCATATTTTGTTCCATTGCCCTTATTCTTGGGAAGTTTAGTCATTTTTTTTATCCACCCTATCTATTAGTAGCACTCTTCTAGGTTATATTAGACTTTTCATGCATAAACAAGGCTATTTACCTTTGAATCATGCACTCATCCAAGATATTTGGATGCTTATAGAAGGAGAGAAATAATCAAATTTTAAAAGATCAAGCAAGGAATAGTGTGGATTTGTTTATGGCTAACAAAATGAAGATTCAAGAGAGCACTTATATTTTTTATTGATTTAGCAGGGTAAGGGGCCTGATCACATTAAACACACTAATGTTGCTTCCTAATGTTATTCCAAAATTAGTTGAGCTATAGAAAAAACTTAGGAAAAATCAAATTTTGAGTATAAACCAAGACCTAACCAAGGTCAATATGACTAAAATCATACGTATAGAGATAATTAAATAACATACCTCAAAGGAAGTATGGGTTGAACAAAAATTTCATAGGTATTCAAATGGGAACCCTAACATGTCAAGAGGTAGAAGAGTGATAAGGGTAAAAAATTAGACATTAATTGAATGTTATGGTAATAATATAGGTATTAGATCAAATAATAGAGTTGAAGCGATTATGACGTGGGAAGTTATAAAAAATATTAAAGGAGTTGAATCTTACAAAAAAAATTTTTTGGAAGGGATTCAAATTTAATTATTACTATTCTTAGAAAAGAGGTTAATTTTCCTTGGGAAATAAGAAGTGTGATAGAGGGGAGTAAGCATATTCTCAGGATTTTTCTTCAATACAAAGTCCATGTCTACATGGAAAGTAATAAGTATGCCAATGAAATGTATAACCTAGCCTTTAGCTACAATAAATGGAATTATTTGAATTACAATAAATATTCTATTGAATTAAAAAAAAAACTGCATCTAAGGAAAGGTCACTTGAGCTATGTAGATTTTCATTATGATTCAATAAAGATTGCATAGGTTGGATTTTTTCTCATGGTTTAATTTTATTATGATAATGTGGCTTGTCAATGTCTTGGCTACTTTTTTACACGAGCATAAAAATTGATCCTAATGATACTATTGACAATATGCCTAGATATTATATTATGTTATCATTGGTTTCAATCTTATTTGGTTGATTTCAAAATTGTAGGGGGATTGTTAGTAACGTTGGATTTTTTACATTAAAGTTTAGTTTTACATTATTATATAAAATATATGTTAGGCTAGCTGGTAATTTTTTTAATAATTTCAAAATTAGGCTTTGAAGGGAACCGAAGCCCTTTACAACCAACTTACATTAAGATAAGTAGAAAATTTCCCTAGACAAAACCCTATCAAAAACTAGCAGAAACCCAACATCACAAAACTAGTGACATAGCACAACCAACAGAAAGAAAGAAACCAAAAGAAAGAGACACAAAAAACCAGAACTAGGAAAGGTTCCTAAGGGGAACTGCCACCTCCTTTTCAAGATTAAAAACCTTCTCAATGAACTCCTTGAGATCCAGAATCTCCTTTAGAACAACAATCACCTTTTTTTCACACTTTCCCTTTTCCTACTCACTGGGCCAGAGCCTTGATTAGCAACATCCTAAGCATCTGAATTTGGATAAATAGTTCTTTTCTCATTACAAGATTTTTCCAGTTTCTCCACTAGAGTATTGATATTTTGAACAGAGGCTTTGATGCTCCCATTACTATTATAGAAGATCTTATTCAATATGTTCTCCTTCTTCTCTACTTTGGTACATAGACTCTCAAATCTCTCCTCCAGCAAGAAGGAAATTTTTTTATCATGCTCCATATTCTCAATCTTAGAGGAGAGAGAAAAATTCTTCAAATTAAGACACTTAATCTTGTGGAATGTCCATCTATTAAGTCTATAAGTGTACAAGGACGTAGCTTTGGTTGTTTGAATAACACCTAAAGTAGGTTCCCTCTTATCTTGCATATCCTCAATAAACAACTGAATACTGTCCTTATTTTGGTTTAGGTTCTTACTGGAAGTTTGGTATCTTTGGAATACTCAATCATCTCATTGGTTACTTTATGAGAGATCGGCATATCATTCTCCATAGAGATCACATAATCAACTAAGACATGAAATTTTTCCATTGTTGTACTCTTTAGATTTTTTATAAGCTCCATTGAATTAGGACTTTTATTCTTCAAAGAGGCACCATGTGTAGGCTCCTGCAGAGCTTCAATATTCCTAGGGATGCTTTGATTATTATTCCCAGAAGATTACACCTTACCCATACCCTGACAAACTTCAACATTACAAGGAATGTTAGAACCCATTTTCTTTTCCATACGCTTTTCCTCAAATTTATCATTATCATCCTCTTCTATATCTATGGCCTCCTCAATATTTTTTTAATGTGGAGTATTAGTTGAACACTCCTCATCACCTTCATCAGCTTAAGTTTACATACCCTTATCATCATTGGAGCTATTCTTTTCCAGGCTGTATTTAGGTTTTTTGAGGGAAGCAGGGGACAACAACTTCATATTCCCTCTTCCAAACTCCTCTAACCTCCTTTTTCTATTTTCTATTCTTTTGGTTCAACTGACTTCTAGATCGTATCCAAGGCTTTTTCCCTATAGAGCTCATAAATAAAATAGATGAGCCCTTCATGGAGCACAAGATTGCTAGATTTCTTCTTATGATCCCTAATACTATGATTAAGGGAGCACAATAGATAATGGGGAAAAGATACATACATTTTATGCCTAAAATGGTTTAACATAACAAAATGATAACTATGAACCCTAGTATAATGACCATCAAAAGTAATATACTCCATAAGGGCTATGAGAGCCTTCCTCCAAATCAGCTTGATGTGATTCACATCATAGAAGCCAAAATAATTAACAATTTTGTCCCTCTCAACATATTCTTTAGGAAACATATTAACATCTATTTCAGAAATCTTTCTATCCCTAAACAAGACCTCTATGTTGAATACCCATAAATTCCATGATGAGCTCTTCATTTAGGGAAATTTGTTTTCCACAAAGCACCACAAATTCTTCCTTCCAACCACACATAATCTGATTGGCAATGTTACTGTTCAAGCCATGAAGCCTTTCTAGAAATGACTTAATTCCATGTTTCGTAAGTATTTTGCTGACCTTCGGTTCCTTCTTCCATTTCTCGCAGTTAAGAGGTTCTTCCCTTTTTAACCCTCCTCCCATTTTGACATTCTCAAAATGCATAGAAGAATGATGAGCTTGAATGAAGAAGCTCTGAGAAATCCCAACAAAAATGGCAACCCACAACATGTGACATCAATTAATTGCCTTAATTATATCAAATATTTTTTGGCAATTAAATAAACCTTCATTGTACCCTAAAAGCTTATCTATCATCATCATGATTACATATTATAACTCCCACTTTGTTTTTAGTCTTATCAAAAATTATGAGGGATAAAGTGTCATCATTTATTTCCTTTTCCCAATGCCAAGTGATGATATCCGGTGAATTGATATCCAGGTTAGAAAAAGCATCTGCCACCAGGTTGGTGTCTTTGTACACGTGGGAGATAAAATTATTATTAAATGAATTGATATTTTCTATAGCTTCTGTAATGATATGATTAATCAACCAAGAAGCCTTAAATTCTCCTTTTAAAGATTTAATAATGTTGTTTGAGCCACCTTCGACCCACACATTTATGTACTGAAACTTTTGTACCATTTTAAGAGACTGTAGAGCTCCCATGGCCTTAGCAACATATTTATTTTGGACACCCAAATTAAATGAAATGGCCCACAGAAAGTTACCATAACTATCATGCAAAACAACCCCACATCTAGCTTTACCAGGGTTCCCCTTAGCTATGTCATCAAAGTTAACTTTGCCCCATTCTTGATGAGGAGAAAACAAAACAACCCCTTCTCTTTTACCTTTTTGAGATCTTTTCTAGCCCTCAGACACCCTATCCTTGGAAGAGCTAAGATCAAAATCTAGACTGTTAAAATACTTAGAGTTGTAAAAATATGAAAAACTTTTCTTAAATGCCTCTAACATTTTTTTCGAAAACCACAAGAGATGAGGAATATATTTATCTAAATATTTTGTTGTTGTGCTCTTTGCATATCTTTCAAATTGCGGGATCATGACCTTGTAGTAGAATTCCCCATTGTCACTATCATGAATGTCATTCCTAGCATGGAATAGAAATTATACTTTGATGGATCATACACATAGAAAGGATCAAGGCTGGAAATATTGTTTGTCACTCCACAAGGGGATTATATATGAAAGTCTTATGAAATGACCTTTGAATGCACCAATAACATTGCAAAATACAACGCCTTGGTTAGAGGACTTTTCCAAACTATCAAATAGAAAATCACTATCTTACTTGCCTTTGGTGACTCTAAGCTTCTCATAAAAAATATTAATAATGAATATCAGATAAAGGTTGAAAATTTTCTCCAATATGGTTGAATACGTATGGACATATTTCACATATATTCAATTGCAGTAGATCACTCGATAAAACAATAAAGTTGTAGACGTAATGGCTACTATTGGGTCCTTAATTATTATGCCTAAAAATAGTCACATGTGTGAGTTTCTTTTGGATAACCTTATGGTCCCTTCTTATGACATACCAAAATCGAAAATGGTATGTGATATTGTTTGTCATGATTCCCCATGGTATCAAGAAATTTATGCTTACCTCCATGATGATATCATACCACCTCACCTTACCCCCAAGCAATGCAACACCTTCATCTATCATATATCCATTTACACTATCTTAGGTGACATTGTATATCATAAGTACTTCACACAACCCTCCTTTTAGGTATCTACGATCAAAATAATTTCAAACGAAATTGCAAAAGTTTCACCAAGGAATTTGTGGTGTGCATTCTAGTGGTCTCACTCTTGCGAAGAAGTTCTTATGGAAATTTTATTATTGGCTTGCAATGGAATAGGATGGCTACCATTTTTTAATAAATATGTTTAATGTCAGAAACATGATTACTTAATATGTGTGCCTTCTCATTCTTTAAAATTCATCATTACACTATGGCCCTTCTTGCAGTGGGGCTTGATCTCATTGGACAAATATACCCCACCTCTTCTAGTGGTCACTTGAATACATCATTAACACCACCAAATACTTTAACAAAAGGGTTGAATTCATTCCTTTTACCTACAATATTGAAAAATATATCTCTAAATTTATATTAAAATACCTCATATGTTGCTATGGAATCCAACAAAGTATACTCACTAATAATGGTACACCTTTTAAAAGAATAGGTAAGTCAAAGAACTATGCTAAAAATATGGAATTAAACAACACTTTTCTTACCCATACTACCCCTAAGGAAACGGTCAACTTGAGGCTACAAATAAAACCATTATTAAAATGCTCAAAAAGATAGAAAATAAAGATGGTTGTGACTAGAACTTGCAGCTAAATCCTACCTTATGGGTCTACTGCACATACATTTGCACACCCATTGGTACCACTCCATACTCCCTAATTTTTGGTGTTTAATTCCCCCCTCCCCATTGAAATTGAGCTCTAATCCCTAAGGGCATATTTTTAGAATTCATTTCCAGATGAGGAGTATAGTGTTGAAAAACTTCAAGAGCTTCGACTGCATGATGGGTGACACATAAATGCCTTAAAAAATTTATGCATTTATAAAAATGTCCCACATAAATAGTAGAACAAGAAGATCAAGACAAGATAATTTGAAGTAGGTGACCTTTTTCCTTATGCAGAATCTCTAGAGCCATGATAAGAAAAGAAAATTTGAGCCTAACTAATTGGGCCCCGATGTCATCATCGAAAATTATGGGTCTGGGGCATATCATCTTGTTACACCAAAAGGAGATCCTCTACCTGAACCTATGCATGTTATGCACCTTAAATACTTCCATTCATATCCCTTTAGGGAATCCTAGCTTTTGAAAATAAAAATACCAAAAGAAAAAAAGGTATTAAAAAATTAAAAAAAATACAAAAATACAAAAATGACAAAGAGAAATAATTGTTTCCATTATTGAAAACTACTCATGAACCGTCGTAAGGCTGCATCTTTCAGTGTGAAACTGGGAATAGCTTAAGCTTTTGTGTACATCCAATAATCATAACTATGAAAAATAACCTTAAATTAAAAAAATTGTCAGGATCTTCAATAGTTAGACCCCTAAAATTAGGTAGAGTAGAGTGTGGTATGATTTTAATTGAAGCGTTATCTATAGCATCAACATTGGAAAATTCAAAGGTAATGGGGTTATTATGTACCGATTCCCTATGCCTAGAACCATTGTTATTATGGCCACCAAAGTTTTATCTACCAAGGTTGCCCCTACCAATGTTACCTCCATTGCTATCACCCATGCTTATTTCAGATGCTATAAGCTTTTCAAGTACCTAAGGAGTCCAGTGAATTCAAAATGATGTTTCCAAAGACCTCCCTAAATGCAACTTGAAAGAATCATCAATTTGATTGGCATTATCTTGAGAAGAAAAAGAGTATGACTCTCATGAAATATTAGGTATTGAATGGAAGATACTATGTGAGGAATAGAAAAGGGAAGGTTTTGTGACACCCTTTCCCAAATAAGACTTAGCTTGCTTAGGTTTTTCTTATTAAGTCAGTGTATTTTTATCTTTTTATGAATTTTATGTGTTTAAAATTGTTGCTAATCATTTATTTATAAAATGTTTCTATCCCTATATCTCTATTCATCTAGCTATATGATTTATAAAAGTGCAAATCAAGAGTAATTATCCAAATAAGGTTTGCAATTGTATAGTTTTTCCTCATGATGTATTGGTCCTAACTTAACTCTACGTATGAATTCATGCCTTTAATCCCTTTCCTCGACAATGATGCCCAAATGTTGGGTAAAACCGTGGTTTAGATTTATTATAGGATTAACTCTTGTGTTTGACTTAAATTGGCTTTATGTGTCCATTCCCTCAATTTATTGCTATATGTGTCAATCTAGGGTTGTAGACTAAGGAAAGACATCGTGTTCATTTTCCAAAGGGATGAATATAGCAAGGAAAGAAGATGAGATGCACCTATTAAAATCAAACTATTTTTCCAATCTTAAACTAATTCACACTTTCCAAATTAAACCACGCTCTTTTGATTTAAATTACTCATGTTGCTTTCAATTCACTCTCTAAGTTAAATCAAACTTCCAATCAAACCACTTTCTAAATCAAATCATACTTCTAAAGTGAATTACAATTCACACATAAGTGATTCATAAATTCTACTAAAAAAGAAAGTGATAGAACTCAAATAGAGTGACAGAGGCAAATAGCATGATAGGAATAACCAAAGGGTAATGGGAATAACCACATAATCTAATAAAAATATTTTAATTTATATCCCTCTTAAGAAATTTTGAGTCTTTGATTACAACCCAACTAATCCAAAAATATGGTTGGTTTAATATGACTCAAATATACATACTTCTGATTGAAACAATTTTCTCAATATCAATTGCACAACTAATTACAGCCACTCTGAAAACTTGGTTTAGTCTACAAAATAACTAGAAAGTCTAATTGATTTAATTTGTAGAATAACTCACTCTATCAACTACACAATACAATTTACAACACACCTACTAATATTCAGGATATCAAGCACTTTTAATTCATTGCTAATAAAAAACACAATAAATAAAAACATCAACATTATAAAATATCACCTTTATCTTTGAAGAGTGGACCCTTTCTCTTCGTTTTCATGGTGAAAAATTTCAAGCATGCAAACACAACACTAATAAAACTTTGATAAATTTTTACTTTATGTTGTTTTTGGGGCTCATATAACTATGGGAAATGATTTTCCCTCCCAACCATAGACATTACCTAATTGTCTCCCGTCAGGAATCCTCTTCTTCTAATTCGGTCTACTGTAGGATTGTTTGTATTCAATATCCAAGAGAGGAAGATTTAATATTCCTTTATACATATCAGTGGTGCCCCTTCACCAAGGGACACCACTCTTCCAAGTTGGCCCCATTAATTATATAAATTTTTTATATAATTAATTATAGATATATATTGTTTTTTGGGCAAAAATGGCTGAGCCATAATAATTTTTATTAATATATATTTGCTTCAAAAGGCTCAGGAGGGAAAGAAATAGAAAAGAAAACCCTCCTTCATTTCCAATACAAACATAAACATGAAAATCCCCAACTTGGTATTATCCCAAAAGTTATGCTAACCCAACCCATACAATTGGCTCAAACAGACGCCATGAAATCATATGCCAAAAGAAACCAATCCTCTTAACGAACACCCAGTATGTTGGTAGAACAAACTGCTGTCCAAAACCATGATCTGAAAAAATTAAAGAGGCTAGCAGTATATCTCCTGTATACTGAACATGTACTCAGAATTCAACATTCCCTATTATTATGGCCCCCTGCCAATCGGTATAATCACCACAAAAAACCAGAGTATGTATCCCAAAAATTTGATATTGCCATAAAAATTTTAGAAACCCCAAAACAGATATTTCAAAAACCCATTACCTTTGTTTAACCTTTCCATGGCAGTGGCATGGACATTTGCATTGGTTGCTGGAGGATACTGATTCTGAGGAAGAAGGCGAAGAATGTGAAGGAGAAGAAGCTCCTGCAACCGGTACTTCCAAGCCATCATCTTTTGAGTAATTAAGAATAATGGCCATGCTATCGAACAAGTTATATGCATCTGCCATGATAGTTGTGGTATAAATTCCACCAGAGGGCCCGTGCTTCTCCTAAAGGCTGCAGATTCCTTAGCTGTAATGTCAAGCTTAAAGAAGT
Organism: Thuja plicata; assembly: GCA_018584345.1. NCBI lineage: Eukaryota > Viridiplantae > Streptophyta > Pinopsida > Cupressales > Cupressaceae > Thuja > Thuja plicata. The sequence goes on along the minus strand of MU225677.1, from coordinate 1,800,290 downwards.
TATAAAGCTTAACAATTTCCAGATCCCGGTCCAACCTATTAGGGGGAAATAATCCTCCTACTCAGGCTTGTGATTCTCTCATATTATACCCCAAAATGGCCTTATGTATGATACCAATGGACACAAAATCAGGGTTAACTATCCTATCTGCCATTTCCAAGAAAGGAATATAATCCTGGGTGAGATCATAAAAATTGGACAAGAAGATAGAAAGCACCTAAGAATGAAGAATGATGTGGGGCGAAGAAGGATATAGAACATCTTCACCAATGATAGTACAGGCCATGTCCAAAACATCTTGTGGAAGGACTCTGAAAGCCACCTTCATTTAGTGGTGAAGGTAATCATCTGAAACAGGACACTCCCAATCTAGACATGGAATGCGGATGTGAAGATTAAAAGGGTGATACTCAATTCTGCGAGAAAAACTGAGAGAACCAACACACAACCAAATGGAGAGCTGAAGCCAAACAGAGCCAGACAAGAAAAAAGTGAAAGTATAAGGGTTCCAAACTGTTTGAGAGGTTTATATAACCGACACCTCAAAGAAAAATGAAATTCTCGGCCCATGTGAAGAGAGCCGGTACTACACTTGTGGGCTTCACATCCAAGTTTCCAAAAATCAAGGCACCACCTCAGCTAATAAAACTAAATACTCTGTGCTCACCTTCCTGACGAGACTTAAAGCCATCACGAGTGCCAAGCAATCGTACTCAAAATTGATGACATGAGCACACTTGTAATTAACCCAACACATGGCCATGTACAATAAAATAAAATCATTTGTCAATTCATCCTACGTGAAGGTAGATATCAATCTAGTGATGATGTCACAACACCCAAGTGACCGAAAACCAAAGTAGGCCCCAAAAAGTATAATAAATCAGTGTCGTCATAAGTACAATTTTGAGAGTGGCTTAATCTGCTGAAGGCACTCATCAGACTGGCTAAAAATGTCATGTCCTTGAGAGGATGCAAGTACACATGGGGGAATCTGGGAGCCCAATAATTCAATGACATCATGTCCTTGAAAAGATCTAAGTACGCATGAGGGAATCTAGGAGCCAACTAACTGCCAAATGAGTGTCAATTATGTAGTAAAATTCCACACAAGTGGACTACATGCCACACAGTTTTCTAACAAGGAGGAAAAGATTTTTGGTGAGAGGCTGAAAAAAATATGTTATAAAAAGAACGAGGTTCCTATCTCCCACCCAGTCCTCGACCCACAATTCAGAGCTCAAATTACATTGATCAAGGAAACCTCCCTGCTAGACCAATCAGCGCCTTTGACCATACTCAGAGCCTTAGCTAGGTTATCAACATTCTAAACTATAATACCAATTTTTAAAATAGCTCCTTGATTTGCTAACCAATCTGCTAGCCCATTTGCTTCTGTATAACGAGGAGAAATCTTGAATTCTGTGAACTGAGGGAGAATTTTCCTGGCATTATCCAAAATATAATTGATCTCCCAATTAGGAGAGCTTTGGAGAGAGAGCGCTGAAGTAATAATTTGGGAGTCCCCTTCGATATGGATATGCTTAATTCCTTTGGAGGCAGCAGCTGATAGGCCCAAAAATAAAGCCCTCGCCTCCGCAATGTTGTTGGAACCAATTGGAATTTTAGAGCTAACAATACTGATTACTTTCAAATCAGAATCCATAAGAACAAAACCAACTCCAGATTCCCCTGGGTTACCCTTTGAGGCCCCATCAAAATTTAACTTAATAAAGCCCTTGTCTGGAGGTATCCACTTGATATCCTTATGAATATCATATTTTGTTTTCTTACCAAGGAGGACCCCTTTAAACGGGATATTTATAGAGACCCACTCATTAAGGATTTTAACATCTTATGATGTGAACATAGAGGATAGAGATTTGGATTTGAAAGCAAATGAATTTACCATTTCCAAAATTGATTTAACAGCAAACTCGCAAACTTGAGCAGAGGAACAAAATACCTTTTTGAAAATCCTCTTATTCCTCTCCCACCATATGCTCCAGGTGACTGCTGCTGGGATGACCCTCCAAATATGGCCAAAGAAAGAGTCTCTATATAGAACTGGCCACTGCTCAATAATGCCATTAAGTGAATCAGACAGGGGACCTTGCCAACCCAATTTACCCAAAATATAATACCAAAGTTCTTGGGTAAAAGAGTAGGAGGCAAACAGATGGTTGACATTCTCCTGACTAGATTTGCAAAGAACGCAAACAAAATTGTTGGTAATGCCAAGTCTATGGAGCCGATCACTAGTGAGGATTCTCCTATGAATTGCCAACCAGAGAAAGGATCCTGCCTTAGGGAGTATAGCTGGGTGCCAAAAAAATTTAAAAATAGGTTCTTTCGGATGTAAACCATGCTTCTTCAAATGTTGATAGCCTAACTTGACTGAATAATTACCGTTCGGCGCAGCTGACCAAATAAGTCTATCAGATGAGGAGTTAACATATAACAAAATTTGATCCAACTGATCTTTAAGACATGTGAATTGGTCTTGAGGAATGTCCAACTACGAAAAATCTCTCCAAACTGCTTTGCTTACTGCCTAAGAAGAAGATAACTCAACATACTTATTAACCTGACATCGCCATGCCTATTGAAAGACTTATTTGGTTAAACAAGTTAAACCTGGAGTAGAAGAAATGGGCAGCTGGCCATTCCATGAATCATCCCAAAAATCTGCTCAATCTCCTGAATTGATGATCCAAGAAAGGTGAGGAAGAGTAACTTGACGACACTCGAGAATGAAGTTCCACATTGCAGAACCAGAAGGTGGATTCCTGATAGTGAAAATTTGAGTAGGATCATCCGAGTCCAAATATTTAAGAAGGATGATTCTCGCCCAAAGGGAGCTTGTTTTATCATATATCTTCCAGGCTATTTTGGCCCCTAAACTTAAGTTCCTTGAATTAATGTCATGAATCCCTACCCCCCCCCGCAATATTTAGGGAATGAGAGATTATCCCATGAGACTAATGGAATCTTGGAGGAGCCATCCAGATTACCTTTCCAAATAAAATCATTGAGATTCTTTTTAATTTTATCCACCACCCCCCTAAGAGCCTTCAGTGCAGACATTATATAGTTTGGAATAGAGGAGAGAACTTATTTAACAAGGAGGATCCTACCTGCGAGCGAGAGCCATCTGGCTTTCCAAGCTGAGATGCGATCTACAATAGATTTAAATATATTATCCCATAAGGTAGCCTTACCCGAGCCTTGAAATAGGGGGATACCCAGGTACTTACTGGGAATGTTATCCACATCAAATCCTAATAGATTTATGATTGCCTCTTGACTCACCTTAGGGACCTGGAAGAAAAATACCTTAGATTTCAAGATGTTAAGTTTCTACCCTGACAGTTTACAGTTAAATGACAATATATCTAAAATGGCTCCTGCTTCCTTGAGGGAACCTTCCAAATATAACAAAGAATTAATTATAGATAATAATTAATTATATAATTAATATTATTGATATAATTATATTATCACAACCTTTAAGTTATATATGTCGGCCTGAAGGAATCTGACCATAGCTACAATAACATTAACACTCCCTCTTTTCTAGGGAGGAATCCTTCAACATATTTGAATTATGTAGTTATATCCACCATGGCTACTCCCAGAGGATGGGTCCATCATGGCTACTCACATGAATGGAAATGAAAATGAACACAAGTTCTCATCACAAAATCACTTAATGTGATGCCATCATCTCATCATGACATTCACCATGGCTGCTCCCAAAGGGTGAATGAACACAAGTGTTAAGTTATGGAGTATCTCACATGACATCCACCATGGCTACTCCCAGAGGGTGGAATAAGGGCTTTCACCTCAAACTTTTCTCTCACAAAGAAGAATGCAGTAACAAGGGCTTGCACATCAAACTTCTCTCTCACAAAGAACAATGCATTACAAAGGGCTTGCACCTCAAACTTCTCTCTCAAAGAGAAGAATGCATTAACAAGGGATTGTACCTCAAATTTATCTCTCATAGAGAAGAATGAATTAAAAAATCCTCATGATAATGTGGCTCTATCTGAAGCTTCAAATACTTTCTTCAACCTTCTAACCTCCTTTTCTAAGGTTACATCAGATGGTTTGTCAGACTCCTTCCAAATGTTAATTCTTCCTCTTTGAAGAAACATATAGGTTCGAGAGATGTCTCTAGTTATGTGCCATAAACTTTTTCCTATGGAAGCAAATTGTACATCTCCATTCTTCAGCTAGTGTGACTTTCTCATCACAAGCATATGATTATTTATTCAACGATCATAACATTGTTCACAGGAGAAATTTCTTGTACACAAATGTACTTGTCTGATTCCATAGTAACATGAATGAATGTAATAAATAGTGGATTTATCCCCATCTTAGTTACATTAGAGCCTTCTTAGGTGAACAAAGTATCCACACTGTTGTTAATTTTTAGATAAAACCAAAATCTTGTGTAACTCTAGATTCATCTTCCGCACATGATAATGGAAGCTAAGAGATTAATTACGACCTTTGTCCATGTAAAAAATTAATTTGTTTCAAATTATTTACCTATGAACAGGCTCAAGAATGTATCAAATTTGATACGATCATTTTTTGGTGCTCATTTAACCACGGGCAATGATTTTCCCTACCAATGATAGACAATACTTGATTGTCTACCCTGAGCACTCCTCTTCTTCTAATTCGGCCTAATTCAGGATTGTGTGTATTCAATATCTAGGAGATGAAGATTTAATCTTACTTTATACTTATTGGTGGTGCCCCTTCACCAAGGGAGGCCACTCTTCCAAGTTGGCCGCATTAATTATATAAATGTCTAATATAATTAATATTATTAATAATTATTTTATCAATATAATTATATTATCACAATAATTATATTAGTACTATAATTATATTATCACAACCTTTATATTATCTATGTAGGCCTGAAGTAATCCTACTATAGCTACAATAACATTAAAACGTCACAAGCATAGTTTTCTTCATATATTATCAATTATTCAATGTCACAGATTAAGGAATATATAAACATTACAAGTCATTGGCCTATTAAAAAAATGCAAGAGTTTCAAGATCTTCTAATATCTAAAAATAAATAATCTTGAAACAACCTATGGCCATCAAAACTTATATTTATTACATATAATTTTTACATTAATAAACTTTTAGCCATTATTTGCGCACAAACAAAATGTAACCAAAACAGAGTAGAAGATGACAACTTCTAGTGACTCCTACATTTGTCTAGCAATAGGAACCCTATTCATAAGTGCAACCAACTTAATTAAAACCTCAACAAACTAATAATATTAGTCTTATTTTGACTTTTTCACTATATTAAACATTCAAAGGGTAATAAGATATGAAAAGGTTTTTTTAGGAGGAAAAATATAGACGCATTTATAGCTCATCACAACCTACTTTATCAAAACATGGCACTTCAAATCAATTTATTACTCTCAACAAAACTAAATGCATTAAAGGGAGAGGAGCTTATCTTATTTGCAAGTCCCATCATTGGAAATACTTCATTCTTCCCATCCCTCTCTCATTTGTCTTCACTTCACAAGTCTTTCTAAATGGGTTGTGGGTAATGATCCTCCCTCCCCATCTACTCAAGATATATATAAAATGTTAAACCTAAAATTTTTTCTTTCTAACCCTTACTTGCCACTCCCAATTAAGTGGTATTTTGAAGAATCACATCAAGTACAAAGGACACTATCACATGTCCTAGTGTTCCCTAACCCAAAGGTATTGATCCTACGAATGCATTTTTATACAAGGATAAAGAAAGTTCACCAAACAACACATTTTTCATTCCCATGGGGTTTTCCCAAACTATAACCCAGATTACTTCACCAACAAGCATACTCAAAACATATTTAAAGAGAAATCAAATTATTTAGAAAAATAAATAATCCTCATATCAATAGTACTCCCAAACCCCTAATTAGGGCTCTCCTTGAGAGTTCCTATAGAAGTGTTTATTTTTGTCATGATGTCCCTCAAACCCTCATTTCTGCACTTACTCGCTTGCATCATACAACAAATAGAACAATTAGAAAAAAAATTCAAATTTACTAATTAAAATACCAAAATCATATGAACTATAAATTTTGCATCCCAATTCATCATCTAATCATGTTCATATAGACAATGATATTAATATTCATCATAATTAAACAAGTTAGACTTCGTCAAGAATTTTACCAATGTAAAAACCATATTACCACTTGTTTAAATTGAAATAATTTGAAGGATTTATGGTTTCATTCGTCTTGGATGAGTCGGCTCTTACACAATTGTCTTACAATATTTATTTGGCCTCTAATATTATCATTCATAATTTCTTATGATAGATTATTGTGCTATTCACACTATGGTTAGTGTTGTAAAACTCGCATCATAAATATCAATTTGTAGAGGAACCTATCCTAGCCTTGACTCTTTGTGCCTTGACTAGGAAATAAAACTATAGGTCCATTATTCTAATAGCCATGCCCAAACCTATATTTTCTTGGTCTACTTGAGGTTGCATGACAAAGGTGAATACATTATTTCCCAATATCAATCATATTTTCTTCATTCTTTTTTAAATTATGCAAGAACATCCTGAGATCCACTAAATATTGTACAAGAAGACTTGCACAACCATCCCTACACTGAACATTGATGATAAGGTAGCTAAGAGACATTGACAAGATCACCATCATCCATATCAATCTGATCTACCATTGAGGCTCTGGTACCAATGTTAAATCAAAGGTAGTGCTACAATAAAATCATTATTGTTTAGAAAGTATTACAAAATGCATGTAGTTATCAATTGTCTTATGATAATAATTATAATTACTAGCCTACACTTATATTTACCAATACTATACTTACCAACCTAACATTGTAATATGCTAACAAACATCACTACATGACTCTTCTTTGACAAGGTAGAGTTAAATTATTATTAATTATTGGTGATGTTACGTTTTTGTGGTTATTTATTATTGACATTGTTACCTTTTTGGATGCATATGATCCTTATTGTCATGATTGTTGTATTTTTTGTTATTTTTATTATTGATGATTGTAATATTGATCTTATTTAGCTTGACTATTTTCTTTTATATAATATTTTGATTGAATGCTACATTTGATCATATAATATACTTGTTTGTGTGATATTATATCATATCTGACATTCATCATTTTAAGTGTATATTTTGATACTACACGCTCTCATGATGTATGAATGACCATTTTTTTCAATGATTTTTTTTACATTTTATGCTTACCTTAAACTTCAATGAAAATTAGGTCATGGTCTCAAATCTATTATGTCATGTTTATATCTTATATGATAATTAATTGATGCCTATATCTTATTTTATATGCATGATTCTTATGAGTAGTAGATCCTAAAATTATATATTGTGATCCTTATAACGCCTATATATTCTACATAGTAAGATGATCTTTCTAGTTAGCCTTGAAAACTACCCCTCTCCTATAATTTGCCTAACCTACAAGCAACATTTAATGCATACCCTCATGACTGATAAAATTAAATTTACCCTTATCTTCCCTATAGATTCATCCTTATCTTATCATTTACCTATATGTTGGTAACCTCATCCATATACATCTAATTTTTTTTTTCTTTTCTTTTTTTAATCACATTTTCCTATAATTCTTATCATATGACTATTCTCTTCAAAATATGAATACTTTGACGTGCTTTGTCTAACTTATCATGATGCACTTTTCTATAATACGATTCATTATCATGCTTACAAAATTCTCCTTTCCTTCGACTCCTTTGGTCTTTAATAAGAAACCTATAAAAGGAGGACATATATATTGCCAATGGTTCTTAATAGTAGAAAATGCGGTACTGATTTGCATTAATTTAATTTATAGTAGGGATCGTGGTTAATCATTTAACAGTTGGTTGCATCCATTTAATTATGCGAGAGTGAGGGGGACATGTGTTACAAGCTGTTGAGTTGTCAAAGCTTATCATAAATAAGAGAGGCTATGAGTATCGCCAAGGGGAATATTGTGTGTTCTCGGGAACGAAAAGATTTGTCCCTCTTTGATTTTGTTCATTGGAAACGGGGTACAAGTTTAACAGATTTTTTATTAAAAAATGCGAAATAAATAATGTTAAGGTGTGATGTGGCTGGTACATGGTCACTGGATTACTATATATACAAGTGGAAGGGAAGGTGTGGTGTACTTACAAAGCGTTTGCAGCAACAATGACGATGTATTACCTTCGCAGTGCCCCCGCCTTATTTATCCTCTTCATATGCTTCAGCGGTGTTTCAGGTATCCACTCTATGAGTCCATTTAAAGTTTAAACGTCGCTAGTAAAGCATTACATAATATGAAGAATATCTTGTTTTGTTTCAACATTGTTAAAACGTAGTTGTAACTATGGAATTCGGTCGCCGGACCACATGACTCATTTGCAATATATGCAGGCTTGTCAGGAATGGATGATTCACGCTCCGTGGTGGCGTCCAATCTGACTAAGGACACTGTGAATTCAAGCTATCGAAACCCTAGGCTGCTGGGTCATGTGGGTAAGTCAAAACCTTGGAATACATTATGGAGATTTTCATAGTTAGGAATTTGATGGGTATTCTAAATTTTGCAGGGTTCGCAGAGAAAATGGGGCAAAGTTGCGCGAGAGAAGACATAGTAGTGAATCAAAGCCCCGAATCTCCCATGCCAAGCGGACTTCCGTCATACACTGTAGAAGTTGTGAATGTTTGCAGTAGAGGGTGCTCCATAGCACAAATACATCTCACCTGCGGGTCGTTCAGCTCTGCAGTAGAGGTAGATCCCAAGTTATTCAGGCGTTTGAGCTACAACAATTGCCTCGTCAACAATGGGCGTCCAATAAAGGCGGGAGGCTCCATATCTTTCGTTTACGCACAAACATATAAATATCCCATGAGAGTCTCCTCTGTGAAATGTGTTCCATAACATCCCATTGCAGTCTCCTCTTTGAAATGTGTACTTTCTATTTACAGCCTTTGAGAATATCAAATAAAAATGTAGCGAACAGATTTATTTAACTCCTCTGCAATGCTGGTATATTATTATTATTGGTTCCATCTCTTTTTCTCAGAACTTTTTTCAGTTTGGTTTCTTTCTGGAATAGCCATCTTGTTAATACCTTATCTTCAGGCTTTCTAAATTCTTAATATTAGATTAGGTTTTCTTTAGTATTAGTTTATTTATTTTTCTATCGTGGCAAATAATTAATATTTTCTAGTTTTCAAATATTTTTATTCTTTGTTTTCAATCTTGGGCCAACAGAGCATTGGAATAAATCTATGTGAAGCTTCTGAAGATTGGAGCATTTTTACAAGAACAAAACAAAACTGATTCATGTGAAATCAATTTGTTTTTGTTTTTAAGATTTCTACAACTAATTGATTTCTTTGCTAAAATTTGGTAAAATAATTTCAGCAGTTATTTGAATTTGCAATCTGTGCAGATTGTGTTTTGGGATTCACAATGGATTGCATTGTTTCAATGATTGGGGAAACATTATCTTGGAATAGATAACTGGATAGAATGGCACAGAAAAGTAGAGAATACACTTATCTTTAATGATTTATGGTCCAAAATATGTGATGGAAAATTCAAAAGCTTTGGCTTTGATAAGGGCTTATGTTAATGGAGAAATGTACCGACATAAACAGGGATGCACATTTGCTCGGGATGCCCTTCATAAATTGAAAAAAAATTATTTGATTCTCATTCCAAATTAGAGTATATTTAATTATGGTTAAAATTATTTAATCTTGAGTTGAAAAATGGTGATGTTATGAGTCTAGCTTCTAAAATTAGAGCCATAAAACAAGATGTTGATGCCCCTGGTGGAAAAGTTGATATATATCTCACAACTTTTATTAAAGCACTTCTTCCAACACATTCCACATATCTAGAGTCCCTTCAAGCAACCAACCAATTGAAAACCATTACTTTTGATCTACTCGTTAGAATGTGAGAAAGCATTTGGAAGGAAAATAGATAATGCAAATGAAAATGTGTGTCTTGCTCATCAAGAGTGTTAATGTGTTGTAGCTTTGGTTCGGTAAAAATGGAAGAACAAACTATAAATATATAATGATTATTATAATCCATATATATATATATATATATA
>MU225677.1:1744691-1773908 GCA_018584345.1 Thuja plicata | reverse complement strand
GGCCACGTCCACCATGGACGTGACTCAATGAAGAGTCACGTCCATTGTGGACGTGACCTTCCCAGTCGATGTTGCATGTATAAAACATAAGACCCTATCACCTTTGATAGCGGCGAAACATAATTAACTCAGTCTCAAAACATTCGAAGGGTATAAGATTCAGAATTAATTAATACATAAATATTGTTTAATATATATATTATATTATTCAGAATTATATATATATTAGTTTTTGAGATTATATATATACAAAAATAAAAGAGAATCAAGAATCCATTATTTGATCTAAAATTCAACAAAGAGAAATTTTTAAATAAAATCTCTTCAAGAGGTGATTATAGTGATAGAGGGAAAGGTAGAGGTCAGTGGAAGAAAAATGGTAATAAAAATGATAGGCAATTTTTACGTTATAAACGATATGGTAGAAAAGGTAGTCATGAAGCACATGAATAAAAGCTCTCTTGGGATAAGATACAAATTTTCAAAGAAAAATATTTTAAGCAAAAGGATAAAACCAAAGTTTATAATGATGATAAACCTTTAGATGATAAAATTTTTGGAGTAGCTCATTTTTCTTGTGATAGTGATGGTGATCAATATGTACTTTCTGTTTCAGAATTTCCATCTAATTCCTCATGGCATGATTCTTGGATTTTTGATAGTGGAGCCACACAACATATGACATTTCGAAATGATTACTTTGAAGAATTTTATGAAAGTGATCGTGGTCTAATTTATTTAGCAGATAAATCAAGTCTCAAACTTGTTGGAAAAGGAACTATTCGATTTAATTTTCCTAATAGGGTAAGTGCAAGAAGTTGGGTGCCAATTCGATGGAAGTCTTGTGGACTTGAAACAATGCCACTAGAAACGGGCACCCATTTTTAAAAAACAGGCAATGGTCTTAGGCTCGGACACCCGATCCAAAATTCAAAAAATGGGTGCCCATTTTTTTTCAAAATGGGTACCCGTGTTTAAAAATAGGTGCCCATTTTTTTTCAAAATGGGTGCCCATTTTTTTTTTTTTAAAGAAACGTATTTTTCTATGTCAATTTATTATATTTAAGAAATGGGTACACGTTTTTAAATGTGTGCCCATTTTTTAAATTTCAAATTTATAAAGCCACCCTTTGCATTGGATTTTGGTTCGGGACAGGTTTGGTGGGACCAAGCCTATGCTTGGAGCTCCAAAATAATGGAAGGCATTTGAATACTAGATTTCTATCTTGCTGTAATTTTTTGAGGGTCTTTCTTATCAATTTTTTTGACGAAATGAAAACCCATTAGAGAACTTACTGTCTAGATTTCTAAAATATAAATTTTATACTGATATGATCAATTTTACTATTTTTACAATATTTATTAATAAAAATTGGTACCTAAACTTAAAATAGTAAGGTTCACTAAAAAATTAATAACTTTTTTGTTTTTACATTTTTTTAAAAATAATTTATATGAAATCAATCTACATAGAATTTTCTTGAAGATAAATTTTTTTTTTTTTCAAAAAATGTGAATTTTTCATCAAATTATGGTGGTCGTACACCAGAGGTTTCAAAAATATATTTTATAGTCAATTAAAAATTAATTTAAAAAAAATTCAATAAAAAGAAAAGAAAAAATATTCTCATCAATCTTTGGTGTCTTAGGTATCTTTCCCCAGAAGGATTCACAAAAATTTATTTATATAGGTCAAAATATGGTGGTCGTACACGTGTGTGGTATGGTCTTGAAAGAGGCATTTTGAAAAATTAGTTTTTAAACATGCCTAATAAAAAAAACCTTCTACCATGTGGGTATTTAAATAAATTATATATTTGAAAAGTTAACTCCGAGCACTACATTTTATATTAGTGAATTATTTTTAGATTCCATCTCTAAGTGCCTCAAATTTTGATATATATTGACAGAAAATTTTAAAAAAAAAGAGAAATCACTTCCACTTTTTGCCCAAAAAGTGGACTCAACTTCTTGCTGGCACCCAATATTCCATACTTTGTGCTTGAAGATGTTTTATTTATTCCTCAATTACAAGGGGATTTATAATCATTAGTATTGATTCAACAGAAAGGGAACTCTATTATGTTAAAAGGTGGCCAAGTTGTTGTAAGAAAACAATCTAATAATCAAGTTGTATTGACTGGATGTGAGGATGGAAGATTATTAAATTTAAAAGACACTTCTCTTTCTAAAAATTATGCATATTTTTCTAAGGAAGGTAGTCTCTCTACTAGTATGTTATGGCATGCACGATTTGGACATATTTGTTATGATAAAATTCATCTCATGAAAAAGAATGGTGTTGATGGTTTGCATGTTTTGCCTAAATCATTTGAAAAATGTGAAGCGTGTTATTTTGCCAACCAACGTAGAAATTATTTCCCCCAGTCCACTTGGAGAGCACAAAGAAAATTGTAGCTTATCCATTCTGATTTATAGGGGCATTTACCAATAACTTCTATGGGAGGATCTGAGTATTGTATATTGTTCATTGATGATTATAGTCGCATGACTTGGATTTATTTCTCACAGCAAAAATCATAAGCTTTTGAAAATTTTAACATATTTTGTGTTATGATTGAAAACCAAGCTCAATCTCAAAAAGGTACTCTTCGAATAGATAATGGTGGAGAATTTACTTATCTAGTTTTTGAAGATTATCTATGGAAAAATGGGATTCAACATCATCTAACTGTACCAAACACTCCTAAACAAAATGGAGTTGTTGAATGAATGAATAGAACCATCATGAATATGGTTCAAGCAGTGTTATATATTAAAGGAATCAAGTTGTATTTTTGGTTGAAGCAGAAAAACCCGTAGTTTATCTCCAAAATAGATCTCCATCATCTGCACTTGCCAAGCAATTCCATATGAAGTTTGGTTTGGGTATCCTTCTATTCAACATCTTTGAATTTTTGGGTCTACTTGCTATGATTTTATTCCTAAGGACAAAAGAACTAAGTTGCATCATCACAGTTTTAAATGTATTTTTCTTGGATAATCTAAAACCTCCAAAGCATATAGGTTGTATGATGAGTCTAACAGTAAATTCATTATTTCATTGTCTTTTGTGAAACTTCTAAAAGTGCTGAAAATATTGAATGTCAATTACAAAAGTTTGATAACTTTTCAAACTCTTCTCCTTGGATAGAGAATTCCTGTGGGGGAACCCACCTTATTCAGCCTCCCCTTTAATAGATTCACATGTCGCATCTATAACTCAACCTATCCTTACTCAAGATGATCCATATATGAATGAGCAAGATGAAACTCCCTCAAATGATGTGCCTGAAATTTTATAACTCTTGGCCACTATTGAAACCTCTTTTGTGCAACAAAAATCTTCTCGTAAATGGGAAAAACAAGTCCAACAAACTTTGAAAGATTTAAGACCTGATGAAATAGATAAAATAGGTAAAAGAAGTTCTTACAAAGAAAGGGTACCGGCTCAATCCAATGTTGTAGATAACCTACATTCTATCGATGAGCTCAATCATAGATATTGCAGTTTGGAGGCAAGCTATGCAGGATGAGTATGATGCACTCTTAAAAAATGACACATGGGAGTTCATTGATCCACCACTTGGTAGTAAGCCAATTGGCTGCAAGTGGATTTCTAGAAGTAAATATAAAGCAAATCAGCCAAATGGACCATTATTTGTGCTTTGATAAGCCTTGCAACTCAAAAATGGGTGGAAAATTCACCAAATGGATGTCAAAATCACATTCTTAAATGGTGATCTTAGAGAAATAGTCTATATGACTCAACCTGAAGGGTGTGCAGTCAAGGGGAAAGAACATCATGTATGCAAGATGATAAAATCATTGTATGGTTTTAAACAAGCTCCACGAACCTGTATGAAAACTTACCAAGAATCTCTTGAAGTTGAATTTCAAGCATTTTGAATTTGATGATGCAACACCTTTTGTTAGGAAGATTGATAACATTATTATCTATCTTGTTGTTTATGTGGATGATTTATTTATCACTAGCACTGATGAGAATAGTATTCAAGATTTGAAAGAGAAATTGAAGCAAGGTTTTTATATGACTAATTTGGGTCATCTTCATTACTATTTAGGTATTGAGATGATTCAACAATCTTATTCTACTTTTATTACCCAACAAAAATATATTGGTGATCTTTTGCATAAGTTTGGCATGGCTGATTGCAAGCCCCTTAGTACACCTATGGATCAAAATATCAAACACACATTAGATGAGTCCTCAGCATTGGTTGATGCAACTATATATATGAAACTTGTTGGTAGTCTGATTTATGCTACAACTACTCATCCAAATATTTATTTTGTTGTTGCAGTTCTTTCAAGGTTTATGGAACCTAAACAAACTCATTGGTTTGTTGCTAAAAGAGTTCCTCAATATCTACAAGGTACTAAACACTATGGCTGTAATATTCTAGGACAAAAGAGTTTTCTTTTCTTGGCTATTTCGATTCAGATTGTGCGGGTGATTCCACAAAAGGAAAATCTACAACTAGGTTTTTCTTGCATCTTGGGTCGCCTCTTCTTCTGAAGCTGAATATATGGCAGCCTCTGAAGAAACTTAGGAAATTTTATGGCTTAGAAGGATTCTTAGAGACTTGACACCATAGGTTTCATCAACCCCACTCTTCATTAACCATTAATCTGCTATCAAAATGGCTAAACATCCAGTATTTCATGATCGCACCAAACACATCAACACAAAGTTTCATTTGATTCGACATCATGTAAAAGATGACAATATACACCTCCAATATTGTCCCATTGAAGCAGATCGGGTAGATATTTTTACCAAGGCCTTGGGCAAAGTCAAATTTGAAAAGTTTAGAGGAATGCTTGGCTTAACTCCTGATTAAAGGGGGATGTTAATACCTTATCTTCAGGATTTCTAAATTCTAACTATTGAATTACATTTTCTTTAGTGTTCGTTTCTTTATTTTTCTATTCTGGCAGTTTTGTATAAGAGTTTATAACCAAGTTTTCATGGGAAATAATAAATATTTTCCAGTTTTCAAATATTTTTATTCTTTGTTTTTACTCTTGGGCTAACACATATAGTATATTTCTATTGAATGTCATATAAATTCAAGAGAATCAATTTGAATGAGTTCTACATAAGTAGGAATCCCTAATTTAATGACATATTGTAATCACCTAAAAATGGTCACATAAACCTTAGACCCCCAATCTCAGTAATTAATCAAGAAACCCTAATCTTGATTATTCTAAGTCCTAAATCAAACAGGCAATTATCAAATTCAAACTAATTTGACCTAAACCCTAGGTCCTGATCAATCATCTTACTTGATTAATTAATCAAATCCTGAAATCATAATACATTGGCGAATAAATATTATGTTAATTATTTAATTAATATTCTGATATATTAATTAAATAAAAATTACAAAATTATCAATTAAATAAAAAAGGAATTAAATTAATTATAAAAACATAAATGTGCATTCAAAATCAATTTAATTATTAAAAATGCATATGACATCATCAAATCCAGTTGACTGATTATCAAAATGGAAACAATCCAGTTCCACTCAGTTAACTGATTCTCTACTGTTTATCATTTTAGAAATATTTCAGTTAACTGTGAACTGATTTTGGAAGTTTCTAAAATAACTCATCAGTCAGTTCAGTCAACTGACTCTCTCAACCAATCAAATCACTTGCACATGGATTGTGCTTCTTCAATCGAATATGAGCCACTCTTTTTGTTTGATCTCGACCGTTGATTCAAGAGAGATTTCTATAAAAGAGAAACTCTTTTCCTTCACAAAGGATCCTAATTTTTTCTTAAGTTTATTATACTGCATTTTCGTATCAGCATTCTTAGCATTTTTCTCATTTGGCTAATATTTTTGTTTATTTTATTTAAGCAAATCAATCTAATTTAGAGCACACTTTGATTTGGTGTTATTAAAATGAATATCTCACATTTCATTTAGTGCTTCTAAAACTGAATCTTAAGTAGCTTGGATGAACAACAAATTGCATAATCATTTAGATTAATCAGCATTTTAATTTCATCATATAGTTTTAAATCCTTCATTTAGGTTAGTGTGTAGTCACTGAGCTTGCAATGATCTGAGAGTAAGCTCATACTCCTGCCTATTAGGAGGCAACAGGTCGATTCATTCACACATGCAGGATGAATTAATCTATATTCATTTCTATATGTGATTGAAGAGAAATGAATATGTTGAAGTGTATGGCTAAATTAGAGGCCCACATTTAGCTAACACATTTCTGGCGCCCACCGTGGGGCTCAAACCCACGACCACAAGGTTAATTTTGTGAGTTTTGTTATAAATTTCTGAGCTATTTTTCCAGAAATCCGACTGATGTTTTCATTATTACATGCACTTATGACATGATACAGATCTGAAATATATATTTATGGAAATTTATTTGAGTTATCTTTCATTTTCAGTCAGTTTGAATTAATTTCATTCAGATTTGCAAAAGTTATGGTCATTTTAGTGTAGACTAGTCAAATCTGATTTTCCAGAAATCCAACTGATGTTTTTATTAGTATGTTCCCTTATGCTATGATACAGATTTGAAATATATATTTCTAGAAATTTATTTGAGTTATCTTTCATTTTCAGTTGGTTTGAATAAATTTCATTCAGATTTGCAAAAGTTATGGTCATTTTAGTGCAGATTAGTCAAACCTGATTTTTCATAAATTTGACTGATGTTTTTATTGGTATGTGCACTTATGGAATGATAGAGATCCAAACTTTATATTTCTGAAAATTTATTTGAGTTATCTTTCATTTTCAGTTGGTTTTAACTAATTTCGTTTGGATTTGCAAAAGTTATGGTCATTTTAGTGTAGACAAGTCAAACCTGATTTCCCAGTAATCTGGCTGATGTTTTTATTAGTACGTGCACATATGAAATGATACAAATCCAAAATTTATATTTCTAGAAATTTATTTGAGTTATCTTTAATTTACCACTGGTTTTAATTAATTTAATTTGGATTTGAAAAAGTTATGATTGATTTAGTGAAGACTGGTCAAAACCTGATTTTTATGACAACAAGTTTTTCGATTATCAAATGATAGATTATCTTTGACTAACCTAATTTTCTAACACATGGGATTGACAAGCTATGTGTTTTTTTTTTATGGATTTTTATAACAGTGGGTTGCATGTGCAGGAATAGGTAAGGTTTTTATAACAGTGGTTTGCAGGATGCTGAAAAAGAAGACTAAAACACAAACTACTCACGAATTCATTTTGCAGGTTGCCTTTGATCGATAGAATGCAAAATAGTGTGCTTGCATCTTGTTTTCAATTTCTTAAAATAGGAACCCGCATGCAGGATTTATTAAAATGAACATTTATTTTCTGTTTTAGGAATGACAATGATGTCAGGAAACTATGCTCTCACCCTTTTGGGATGATCAAAAATCTAGAAACACTATTGTCATTCTCTCATTCTTCTTGAAGTGTCTTTTAGTTTTATAAATCCTAGGAATTGCATGGACGTATCCTCTCCCCTCACCTTCATGGATCTTGGGTGTAAGAGAAATCCATACAAATCCTTTAGTGTGGCTACCTCCCGAGTGCTTTAACAGAGCCAGTGAGAGTGGATTGCCCAACCGGTAACAGGCTAAAGCCAAGCCCTTCCAAACCGGTATACAAAAAATTCCATTGTGATTAGTCTCACAGTGGATAGGTGTGAATTCGTTGTGGCAACCAAAATCTCCTCTAGTACCCTAGTGGTGCGTTAAAGTCCCTACAATGTAATCACTGGAATAAAATTAAATTAAGGAGCTAAACCTTATGGTCCTAACAATGCGCAAGAAGAGATCTTAATATAAAGGAATAAAATTAAATTTGTTAGAGCATCACTATTTTGAGTTGCATAGTGTGCTATAATCTTTATACTTTTGGCTAGTTAAATAAAATTAATATTTTGTAAATTTTATTTATTTGATGTAACAAGAATATTTTAAAGTATAGATTTTTAATTATGTAAATATTAAGGAACTTTTGTTATAACTTCATTGTTTCTAAACTGAAAATTTAATGGTATTTTTAAAATATGCTTATTGAATTTATTTATAAAAAGTTGTGTAATTTCAAACTTATATTGTCATTTATGCACATAATGAATGCGGTGAACACTTCTGATAATTTTATCAATTTGACATGTATAGATTTATATAAAACTATATTATTTATGAATTCAAATTCAAAATTAAATATTTGGAATTATAAGTTGAACATTATAATATGCTTATTGATTTTGTTTATGAAGAGGTGTGGAATTCTAAGCTTATATTCTCACTTATACACATGATGAAAGTGAGGAACAATTGTAATAAGTTTATTAATGGGCTTAGCAAATACAAATCTCTAAAAAAGAAAGTGGAGATATTTTACATAGATTTGTAAATATATATTCAAAGAAAATTATATTGCATGAAAATATTATTTTTAAGATAGCTTTGTTCCTTGAATATGAGCATATATGTTTAAAGGAAATGTTTTTTCTAGGGTAAACTATGACTAATCATCCAAATATCGATGGACTAAAGTGCAATTTTTGTAGTTTCACTTACTGAGTTTTATAAAAAAATCACTTTTCTTAGTATTGTTGTGCAGACAATAGTAGTTCTAAAGATTTCTTAGTGACAATCAATGAAACTGAGATTCTGTAAGAATAGAGTAGGTGAATGACAAGAAAGGAAAAATCAGCAAAGTCAAAAATTGGGTTCCTAGGGAAGATCAAGATCACAATAAATACAGATAAGTCATTTGGGGTTAAGCCCTTCAAGCCACAAATGAATTGTTTTTCTATGAATTTTATAACCAGATTCAATCATAAGTTTACAGAATAACTTCTAACCCAATGGTTCATAGAGGTTCAAATAAATATGATTTCAAAATAGTCGATCAAGTCATAGCAGAAAATGAGATACTTGGAGAACATATTGCCTCTACAGGGGAATTCAATACCACCATCTTCATGGAGTGCTCCCCTACAGATAACACTGAGTCCCCAAAAACAAATTTTCCTCTAACAAAGGATGAGGATGACATTCTATAAAGCATGACAAGCGACATGTGGAAATTGGCTAGGTATAGACTATTAGCCAAATAATTGGATGGTTAAGATTCAACAAGGATTAGTAATGGAAACACCAAACAAAAAAAAAACAACAAGGGTGCTGAGGGAAAATTTTACAAATCCTCACCAATAAGAAAAATTAAAGGGGCATCAGGGGTCACTCATCTCCCCTAGAATGCAAGCAGTATATGATTTCTTGGGGTGTTCAGGATCTGCCTCTCTAACAAGCCATATAATTCACTCACTTTTGTAGAAAGGCTTCTAGAGAAAAATTATATGGAGGATGAAGAGAATTAGAAGATATTGAAGGCTTGATGTTCTCCAATGATGTTTTTGAGGAATCTCACTTAAGTTCTCCTAACGAACAAAGCCCATCAAGTTCTCCCCTGACTCCCATTTTGTCTATGAATTAGAATAAAAATTTAGGTATTAAAAAATCCATAGTAAGGAACTCTCCTCTAGACTATGGAGCAATGCATAAAAAAGGAAAATGAAAGAAATCATTATCAGAACTAAGAGCTCAAAATGGAGATGATTTTTACCTAAAGAAGATCACAACTTATCTACAAGTAGGGAAGGGGAAGTTTCTTCCCAAATTACAATAAAAATCTTATCTGGGAATGTTAAGGGTCCTAATATGTTGGAAAATAAAATAATTACCAACTACCACTGTCGACACTCGCATGCACAGTTAGACTGGAAACTTCTAGCACCTTCAAACATTGTCCACACAGACTGCACAATTCTAGAATGTTCTCATAATTCTTGAGCATTCTAAAGGCCTCTATTTAAAGAGGCAGTTGTAATTGTTTTAGTATCAAATCTTTTATGATCATAGTGATTAATAGAGGATCCTCCATCTGTGTTTCCTATGTATGTTTCTCCTTTGTTTCTTTTGTGTGTGTTTCTAACTGTGCTAAGTTTTTTAATATGGTATCAGAGCCCATAGTAGAAAATATTGGAGAAGCCTCAAGAGAAGAGTAGAAATGGTGTGTTGCAGAGGAATTCATTTCAGTTTGGTTGAGCTACTTGAAGTTGCAGATCAAGAAGAAATTGTTGTTAGCAGATCACCCAATGTTGTTGCAACCAAAGAGTTAAAAAAGAGTTTGTCTCTTATGTTTTTGTCTGTGTTTCTTTTCTTATTGTGCTACCATTTTAACATGTCAATGATGGAGGGCATGCTGAATCTTATTTTTTGCAATGAAATGGGATTGAACACCCGATATGGTAGTGGACGTTTTTGATGTATGTACGTGTTGCAAAATTGAAAGAAAAGCATAATTTACAACCTGATTTCTACCTTCTGTCGTGTCTATTGGAGTCTATGACTACCGTAAAAGGTGAAGAAAGGGTAGAAAAATTCAAATGTTGTAGAAAACCCAACCATTGGTGGAGATAAAGAAATATGAAAGAGGAGAGAAGTGTTGCTGTCATGAGACTCCCGTATGAAGAAAATCAGTGAAGAAGACAAAATACGGGGCAATTAAAAGTTAGATTTATATGAAAATAAGGTATTGTGTATCCCTAAGATATTATGTTTTGTAAGCTATCATTGAAGTTGTGTTTCACCTTGTTTGCAATTTCTATAGTATAATTGTGTGAAAAATAAAGAGGTATGTGCAGGATCATGGTATGCCAAAAAGTGGCAATGTGAAAAGAAGTCCTGATCGGTAGAATGACTGAAAAAGAACTATAAATTTGAAATGGTATAATATTTTTTTAAATCTCAAACATAGGTCACATTCTATGCTTCACCTACCAAAAGAAAAAAAAATAAAAATCAATTTAATAAAGTTTAGACTAAGTTAAGGTGGTCAGACACGGGATCTTTTATAGTTTGGAAAAATTCAGAAGAAAAACCATAATTAAATATTTACTTGGAAAAAAACTATAAAAAAATATGTGTCACATTCGTACATGATTCTACTACTTATATATAGAATCTAGTGAAAAACTATCATCATTTGATTGTGTTTAAGGTGGTCAGACATACACCTACTTCCATAACACAGTAATACCCAACACCATAACACAATATTTGTTGTCGAGGAAACCCTGTTAAAGGTAAAAACCCAGTGTGAATTAACACCAACAAATAATGTACTGAGAGTATAGTATCCCTGTTAAAAGATATTAGCCTTGTTAGGAGCTTGTTACAACATTACAGTACACAGTCCCTGTTAGGAGTCAAAGAAAATAGTAGGCTCACCGCCAAGGCACACTGCCCAAAGAAGGTTAAAGCCACCCTCAAGGATTTACAATCTAAATCAAGTGTATAAAGGAAATACAAATTCCATCGAATTGTCTGATAGCAGCTATCTTTGCTTAGTCAGTTCCAATGAATTATCAACTCTGATTGTATCCAGCAGTCAACAAGCTTTGCAGATTCCACTCCTCTCTTTCTTTATCTTTCTCTTTCTCTATTCTCCACAAGAATTTATCATTCATATATACCCTCTTACAATAATTCATTAGGTCAGCCAGTTAAGCTTTCCTAATACATAATTAACTAGGTCGGCCAATTAAGGCTTTCCATCATACAAATAATTACATAGCCCCTTGCTAAGATACACATGGTATCTATATCAAGTATGCAACATTTACAATCCATTACATATACTTCCAGATCCATAATTCATTCTCACAATTAATTTCACATGCTACATGTCTGAAGTCAGCCAGGAAATAGGTCTTCTCCAGAGTACACGCCACAACTGACATCATCAATGTCCAATCAACAATAAAACTCAACCCATTACTCTACCATATGTTGGATTTCCATCAATAATCTCGGAAGTTCTGAAATATCTTCGCCAGAAAGATATACCCAAAACACAGAAACCTGCTCTTTCCAGAATCACAGTTACACTCTAGATAATCTGTCTTCACTAAATCAATTGTAACATCCACAGTATGTAACATAAAGTCAAGAGACCTTAGGAATAAGTTCAGCACACATCCTTCTACATAAATCCAACTTTAATTGTTCTGAATCATCTGTATAGTGTCTGTACACTCCTTCCAGTTATGTAGCCAGTCTGTCTTCTCCCTAGAAATATATGCTGACATTAGTGACAAAACATGAATATCAACAGCATGATCAGTAACCAAAACTGATATCATCCAACAATATCCCCCTTTAGCATTGATGGCAACATATGGGAAAATCCATATGCATCAACCCAGAAGTACTCTCTCTCAATACAATCTTCTCAATATCCTCAACACAAATCTCCCCAAAACAATAGGGATTTTCATATAGATTTCTTTCCCCTTTGGCAGCAATGACAAAGGGTGCCATAACTCATCTGCAGTATTCTGTAAGATGTATCTTTTTCAAATCTTCATATCCAATTAGATAGGTGAAAGATCACCCAAATGTACTCCATAGTATTCTCATGCGATCACTCCCCCTAAGGAGTAGATCCATACATCAAGTCCAGAGAATGATATAGCTCTAAGATCCATTGGACTGATGCACATCTGCATCATTTAGTTTTCACTGGGAGGGGCCATCACCCCAAGCATGCCTCTGAGATATCCAAAATCATCTTTTATTGAAGGTTTAGTAAATATATCTTCTATATGTTACTTTGTGCTAATATACTCCAATTTAATCTCTCTATATTACAACTGTGTTAAATTTTTAGTAAAGAATTTAATATACTGTGTTAAATTTTTAGTACACAATTTGTAGTGCTGGGTGAAGTTGGTGATTATTTTGTAATGGTTAGTTATCTTATGAGGCATATAGGCTGAGAGAAATGAGTATTTTTGGTTAGAGAAAGTCTATGTTGCTTTCAAGAAGTGGTCATGTATAATTTTTTCAAATGATATCCCCGTTACCCTAAATTTGCACATTTGCAATCTAACAATCATACACACAAAAAATTGCATAAATGTACATCTTTTCAAGATTTTTTATTCAGAAGATGATAAAAATATCTTGCTATTATATTCATGCTATCAGAAAATTGTATTCTAAGTATTGATCATGTTCAAAATTCCAATTGATCATTACATTGTGCATTCAAACTGAATGTAGTATGCATATAGGTATCATGTTAAGTCTTTTGGATTCAATACTTAGAGGTAATTACAGAAAAGAAAGTATGACGGAAGCATGAGTAGGGATGCATGCATTGCCTTGTATGGTAGAGTGTCTACATGTGGTGCTGGTTGTCTTCCTTTGTCCAGTCTTGAGTTAGCTCTGCATACTAGGTGTAGGGTCCTTTCTTGCATCACGGAAGAAAAGAGATGTTAGATCCAATTGGATCTAAGCAATACATGAACCAAAACAACATGCATCAAGCAGGCTTTCAGAGATGAAAATTAACAAATAACATCAATACAACAACAAGATATACCTCAACATCAGCTAAATAAAGAATATCAAAGGGACATATCTTTATGAAGCTTTTTATTGCATATGGTTGTTAGTCTACATTTTCAAAGTATTGTTGTTTGTAGAACCAGAAGAATCTGAATTAAAGGGACTTAGGTCTTGAATCTGAGAAACCTTTTTTAGAATGACATAAGCATGTTAGGTTAAAAACAAAAAAAAAACAACCAACATTCATGCATGAGTGTCATCTCATATGTGACTCACACACAAACATTAATTGGCTTATCTTGTTTGCTGACCTAACAGGTTGATTGGTGATGTGTGTGCACTAGGTGATTAAAGATTAACTAAATGCAGATGATAAAATAAATACAGTGAGTGTCACAAGCCCATGCTTGAACTTCGCATAAGGCATTACATACAAGAAAGATGTGTACATTACAAGAGGATACAATTCATGAAAGATATACAGAAATGGAGGTGAAAATGTTTACTGTAATCTTGCAAGATGAATTCAAAATGATGCTGTTATAGTAAGTATGCAAATACAGAAAAGAAATTTGAATTGGATTCAATTATGGAAAATGCATGCTTAACAATCAATCATGTTATCATCAGTCTCATGTTATAAATTGTTGCTGTTTATGTTTACATAATAGTATGGTTTGCAAAAAGTGAGGATAAATAACAGTGTTAACAATCTACATGAGAGCTATAAATGAAAAACAATGTGCAAGAATTGGAGAAATAGTGTATTTATATGCTGTCATAAAATGCACATTTACTGAAAATAACCAACTACATTGTGTCAAGATGAGAAAAACATATGCATAAACTGTTGGCATTAAATAAGTACATCATGTCAATGTTGTTTAATGAGATGAGAAATCAGTCCACAATGATATCTACTTCTACAAACAAATGAAAAGGAATATGCACATTAAAAAATAATATCTATGCATGTATATGTTCATAATAATGGAGAAGAATAGTGTGTATCTATGTATTCATGTTTGAAACAACTATGAAATTCAATGATGATGTGGTGATTCATGTTTTGAAAAAAGGAGATCAAGAGAAAAAGTAAAGTATCCATGTGCCTAATGTGGATTTGGAGTAATGTTCTATGTAGGGTGCTAAACAAACAGTGCTATTCTGGTGTGTTGAAATGACAGTGCCATGTGTGTTCATCAATTAAATAATGTTTTTATTAATATAGTATTCAGTTTTGAATCAAATTGGAAGTTCAGTGCATGCAGGGTATGGAGTCGACTAGATACCGAGAAATGAGATGTGCATGTTTGGGATGAGTTTCCTAATATGAATATTTCCCATGGGAGTCAGGAGCCCATGCTCGAACCCCATGGGTGATGATTTATATAAAATTAAATAAACAGTGTATTTATACACTATTTCTTGCACAGAGAGACTATATATTTTTGAAAAAGGTTCAGACAGTAATGGATGGAAACAAAGCACAAGACATAATGATGCATATCAAACATATATGTTTCTTAGACATAAGATATGGGTTTCGGCCTCAATAGTAAAAAATGTGTTTTATGTTTACGACAGTATGGTCATGTTTTTAAAAGAAAACATTGAATGAAGCATCTGTCGAACATGGGTTAGGGTTTTTATGAAGATTAAACACATAAATATTTTTCATCTCAAAGAAATGTCCACGACTTCACTAGAAAGAATATGTGTCTTTTTTATGACATTATTTTCATGCTTTTAAAGTAAACATGGAATGGAGTCTACAGCCAACAAAAAAAATTTCTCAGTGAAGCATAACAACTTGAATATGTTTCAATTTTACATCTATATTTGCAGAAATATCCATGTGGGTATTCTAGTTTTTGTCGCCATTCAACCAAAAGAATAAGACTCAAAGTGAAGCTACAGATTTCATGCTACAAAAGAGAAGATTCAATAGTGAAGTAAATATAGACCTATATTTTCTGCCAAAAGATGAAAAACTTTAAAAACCCAGAAAATTGGAGTCATTTAAACCCGAAATCTTGACTAGTAATGCAAAAGATCATAGCTTGTCGACTATAGTAATGCATTTATTTCAAGTAAAGATGTAGATAAAAGAATGAGTAAAAGTGTTAATTATCTGGTTATTACACATATTGAGCATGGTGGAGTTCAACAAATGTAGAAGAGTGAGATGTGTTATGGCATGAAGACACGGGTGCAGACCAGTTGCAAATGATAGAGGCCGAGTTCCAGATGCAGAGAAGGAGCCATGTTTCATGGCTTTAGATTCAAAATAAAAGATGTAGAAGTTACATAAAGAGCCTGAGCTCTTTAAGTTACAACTCCAGTGAAAGCCATGGTCAAGACTCCTTCTTCTACTCAGAGCCCAATGCTCCCCATCACTCCAGATTAGAGCAAAGAGACCCAAAACTCCAGCGAACTTCAAAAGAAACAACCACAGAGATAACGCCATATGTTATGGCATACAATTTTTAGCTCTCCATCACTCTAGTTCAAAGAAAAGAGCTCAAGTTCACATAAAGGAGCCCGAGCTTCTTGTCAAAGTTGCAAATACAGCATCATACATCATGGCATCGAACTCTAGATCCAACCAATCATGGCAGCACAAAGAAAAAATGAAAACCCTAAGCATTACCTCCAAAACCGGATGTAAATGAGATGCAAAAAAATATTTTGCAGTGTTTTTATAAAAACTTTTGAGTCCACTGACAAAGAAATTTAATGCCCTATCAGTTTGCAGTGCCACGATAGTAGGCCAAGGTGCCACAAAGATAGTGAGATATTTCTCAGTGGGTATTTGCATGTCGATCATGAGTTGTGTTCGAGTTTAGTTAGTGAGATTGACTATGGCATCAGTTTTATGTAATAGAGATGGGTTAGGGTTGTTAAACTATGGTGTTGGCCTTGAGTAAGGGTTTTTTTTATTTCGTTTAATTGGGGTTTTTGTATTTGGGTTAGATTTTGATGGGTTATGTAAAGTATTTTGTAATAAGTTGGTAAAATTTGTAAAATGATGTAAATCTTTTATACACCAACTTTAGGGGCTAGATTTAGGGTTTAGTTTCGGGCACTAATTAAGCCTTAGGATTAGTGACATGTTATATTGGAGCTATTTTGGAGGGGATTTTGGAGGGAGGAGTGATTTTTGAAATTGGCTTCATGGGCTATATAGCTGAGCTTTTTCTTTGAGGGTAGGGGTTCAGAATTTAGAGAGAAGGTGCTTTTAGTTAGCTATTTTGTTCCTATAGCCTTTTTTATGCATTTTGTATCCATTTAGTTCATGTTGAGTATCAATTTTGTACAAGAGGATACATGTATTCCTTTCCATTATTCTAAAATTCATTTATGTAACTTCCCATAGATTTTTATAAGAATAAAGCTAGCCCATTATTCATACACCTTCATATAGTCTTTGTTATCAATCCTATCCAATTTTCTGCATTTGAAGTGTAATGTACCTATAATATAGATTAGTGAATTGTCTTGATTCCTATTCTAGGTTGTAGAATAAAACCTTTTTGCAAAATATGCATGTCTATTGACAGGAGTATTACTATTTGTAATGAAATCCCTAGTAGTGATTTCCAAGTTAGCTTATGTATTGGATAGTGAATGATTATGCAGAAATCATTAGGGTATTTCAATTGAATGTGAGTTTGAAATTTTGAGAAATCTGAATCTTATTTGGTGTATCACCTTTCAAGTTTTATTCACTCAGCTTATAGTTAAAATTTCTTCCTTTCCTTTCCAAAAAATTAGGAGAAAGCATTATTTTATTGATATCCCAAATCCAATAGGAACCGGCCTAGAATTCGGAGATTCCTTCTTATTCAGAGTCCACCCACAACTCAGGAAGGTTTCCATTTTTATCATGAAATATTAGTATGCCCTAATGCCTGAGTTAGGGTGGTATTTTTTGGCCTTAACAGTTTTTGGCGTGCACGGTGGGACACCTCATGATACATGAACATAATCCAAATAAGGAGCAGAAAAGAGCTTGAGTATTTGCAATTGTCACATACCAGGAGAGGAAGAACTTTGCAGAGAGAGCGTAGAGGTCCAAAAGAGCTCTCCTTCCAGCCTATAGCAAGGGGTAGGAAGCCAGGAAGACCAAGGAAAATAAAATCCAAGAGACGTTCAGCTCCTCCCACTTACTACACTGATTTACCTAATTTAGATGAAGGATCTTCAAAAATTCCTCCATCACTTCAATTTCAAGTTGTTCTTGAACAACCAGCAGAAGGACAATTAACATCTTCAAAATTTGTTGTAGTAGCACCAAGAATTGCTAGAAGACTTCCTTTTGTGCCATTTGATAAAGGTAGCCCTTTGAGGATTGAAAATCACAAAAACATACCATTGGTAACCTTGAAAGGATTACCATCTTTCATGGGAGAAGGACAAACAACAGCCATTGAGCACATCAGAGATGTTGCTTCTCTTTGCAATGTGCATCATATCACGGAGGAGGATGTATTTTTAAGGCTATTGGCTGCATCATTGAAGGGAAAAGCATTGGAATGGTTCCAAACTCTCCAAGATGGATCAATTTCTACATGGGATACACTAGGTTTGGAGTTTTCTAAATTCTTTGAAGATAAATCTGACAATCTCTCTTTGGTGGAACAACTAACTACTATTAAAAGGGCTCCACAAGAAGAGATGAGTGATTTCAATCTCCAATTTTAAAATACTTGGAATAGGATTCTTGCCACGGTAAGACCCTCTGCTGAATATGCATTTTTGTACTTCCTTAAAATCCTGAATAGTGATATTTCAGTTATGATCCAATCTATGGTGGGAATTCTTTATCTCAAGCTTTTAATATTGCAATTAGGGTAGAGAATAGCCTTATTTAGGCAAGGAAGATAGCTCCTAGGCCACCTATGCCTTTCTTTGCTAGCATCCAATCCAATATGCCATTGATTACCCCGCCTCTAGCTCCATTACCATCTTATAAAAATGAAGAGATAATGTCCACTGCCTCTTCTAATGAGTTGCAAAGAATAAAAGACAGCTAGCAAAAGATAGAGAGCTTTTAAAAACCTTTGGAAATGAGTTGGTAAACCTTAAAAGGCAGTAATCTCAAGGGAATATAATAGCCCATACTCAAAACCAGTTTGCTAGTTCTTCATCTTAGTAGCCTAATCAGCCCATCTACTAAGGCAACAAGCAGCAATACCAAGGAAATAACAATACCAATAGGGAAAATTGGAACCAAAAGCCTTATAGACCTTATAATCCAGCACCTCTTAATACTGTTAGGGATATTCTATCTAACCAAAATAACCTTGCTGCTGATTATGAATGATGCTATCCTTGTGGGAAACCCCACAATCAATCTAAGTTGATTAATGGAGTTCTTAATCAAGCCCTAATTATTAAAAGTGTGATTGATTCACAACCCACCACATCCATTGAGGAAACTCAACAACAACCGGATCTAACTACGCCAGACACCGCATTTTTGAATTGGCAAGAGGAACAGTTCTATGGAGTGAGTAATGATTCACATGTATTAACAAACACAAGAGCCAAGAAGAGAGCTCTAGAGTCAGAGTAGTCAGATGCTAAGATTGTTGCCACAACTCAATCACCACTCATTCCTCCTATTTCTATTCTAAAAGATCACTCCACTCTTGTGAACAAAGAATAATAGCATCTGAAGCAGGCGGATCAGACCATTGGTAAATCACCTCAATTGGTACAGTTTGTTGTTCCCTATAATATTGTTGATAATATGAAGAAGATGAATGTTTCTATTTCTATGTGAAATTCATTAGCCATTCTAAGGCAAGCAGATTTATTGAAGGAAGAGTTGTCTAAAGGGACAACAAGTTCACAACAAGCCTTTAAGAATCCTTCAAGGACTATTTTGGCTAAGTCAGGGGCTGAAGATGTGTAGGGGACAACAATAAAGGATGGTAAGAAATTTCCTAATGTTAAGCCACCTCCTTTTTATGTGTCCTTAATAATGGGGGATAAATTAGTGTAAAATTGTATGGTTGATAGTGGTGCAACCAGCACAGTAATGCCTAAAAAGATCACAGATATGCTTGACTTGAAGTATGAACCTCTTGATAAATGAGTAATTCAGTTAGATGGTTCATCAGTACACACTTGAGGTGTTGTTAAAAATGCAAGTTTGACATTGCATGCTTGTCCCAGCTTCTCTATTTTTCAAGGTATCTATGTTATAGATCTGCCTCCCTATTTTTCCATGTGTTTATCTAGAGACTTTACAACAAAAATAGGAGGATATTTCTCATCTGATTGGTCTCATATGCTATTTAAAACCAGATATGGTACAAAGGTGACCATAAAATAAGAGTTGTTGACCAAGCATCACATTGAGCCTTATATTCCAAGTTCCATAAATGCTAGTTGTGTGATAATTGATGTTGATGATCTTAAAGATTATCCAGCCTTTGATACTCAGATTGATGACATCCCTGATATTTTGTTGGATGAATGGGCAGTTGTTGATGCTTTTAACACCTAAGATAATGTTTTTCATGATGCTAGATTTGGTAATTACATGATTGCAGAATCTGATTAAATTATTCCTAATTTGATAAAATCTCAAAGTGTTGATTCAGAACAGCCTAATCAACTTTGGGATCTTTATTTTGATGGATCTAAGAAAAAAGAGGGAGCTGGTGCAGGGGTTATGCTTGTGTCTCCAGATGGTGACAAATATTATGCTACATTTAGATTGTTATTTCCTTGTTCTAACAATGTGGCTGAATATGAGAGTCTGATTCAGGGATTGGAGTGGGCAAGAAGGAGAAATATTAAGCCTTTAAGAGCATTTGGAGATAGTGAATTGGTGTTTAATTAGGTGAGAGGCTTGAATGTTGTAAAAAATGATTTCTTGAAGTTATACAAATCTAGAGTATCAGATATTCTAGCTGATTTTGATGCATTCGATCTGATTTCTATTCCAAGAAGTAAAAACCATCATGCTGATAGGTTATCTGCCATTGGTGCTCAAGTTATTATTTCTGAAAACAAAGGTGTAAATTTTGATCAATCCCATATTCAGATTGTTGTTAGGCCATCTATCCCAGATAATTACCTTAATTGGTAGGTTTTCAATACTGATGAGAAGATCTTAAGCTTTATGACAAATACAAATGGCTTTGTAGCCTCCAAGGAAAACAAGATAGAATAACAATTTGAGGACCAAATCATACAACTGAAGTCCAATAAGCTGCCTAATAGACTACTCATTTTGGAGTCCCTTTTTAACTCTAATGATTAGTTTAAAAGGAATAAAAATAGCATGTTGCTCAAAGAGGATCACTATGAGGAGCTGTAAATTTTCAGAGATAAGTACTTAAAGGTTGGTAAAGTCAACTCCCATCAAGAGAAGGAACTACTTAATGCTTTATTTAAACATTTCAATGATGTCTTTGCATGAGATTATTTTGATTTAAAAGGGTTTGACCCTCAATTAACCCAACACACCATTGAGTTAGAACCCAATTCAAGGCCAATCAGGCAAAGTCAAAGGCCAATTAACCCCAAGTTAGAGCCCTTGATGCTCAAAGAGCTCAATAAATTGCTAGATAGTCGTATCATCTTTCTGATCAAGCATACATCTTGGGTTTCAAATCTAGTCCCTATGAGGAAGAAAAATGGAGAGCTTAGATTATGTGTAGACTTTAGAGACCTCAATAGGGAATCTCTAAAAGATAGACACCCTCTTCCATCCATGGAACAAATCTTATAATACGTCTATGGTTCTGAAAGATTCTCTCAACTTGATGGTTATTCTGGCTGTAACCAAGTATTAGTAAGGGATGAAGATCAATTTAAAACTACTTTTACTACTAAATTAGGAACAATGACATACATGAGAATGCCATTTAGTTTATCAAATGCAGGAGCCACATTACAAAAGGCTATGGACATGGCCTTTAAAAATATGATGTATAAGTTTGTTCTTGTTTATTTGGATGATGTTACCATTTACAGAAAAGTTACAGATCAACATATAGGTTATTTGAGGCAAGTACTTCAAAGATGCAGAGATTTTGGAATCTCTCTCAATCCCAAAAAGCCAATTTTTGCAGTTCATGAAGGTAAGCTCTTAGGTTACCAAGTCTCAAAAGAGGGTACAAAAATAGACCCTGAAAGGATCCATGCAATTCTAGATATGTCATTACCAAAGCATAAGAAAGGGCTGCAAATTTTCATTGGCAGAATTAACTTTGTTAGGCGCTTTATTCTAGACATTGCTAAATTGCTAAAACCCTTAAATGCAATGCTGAAGAAGAATTTTCCTTTCAGCTGAACAAAGGAAGGAAAGCCAAGTTTTGAGCATATTAAATATGCCTTGTCATCAAATCCTACCTTAGCTAATCCTTATTTTACTAAATATTTTATTATGTATTCTTTTGGAGGCTATGATACTATTTCAACTATGTTGGTGCAAAAAAATGATGACAATTTGGAGCAGCCTATAACTTTTTTCAACAAAGGAATGGATGATTATGAACAAAGGTACAATTTTGTAGAAAAGCATGTACTTTTTGTTATCAAGTCCTTAAAGAAATTCAAACATCTTGTTTCTAGGAATAGAATTGACCTTATGGTTGCTCACCCTAGCATGAAAGATTTTTTATTAAATAAGGATGTAAATGAAAAGAGGGTAGGTTGGATCACAAAAGTTATGGAATATGATATATGTATCCATGTAACCAAGCTGGTTAGAGGCAAGGGTTTGTGTACATAGATGGCAGAGAAGGAAGAACAAGGGGCTAAAGGCAGTATTGAGGTTGTTTTGCTGCAGGGCACTCCTATCCTTAATTATCAACCAACAAGTTGGTTGAATGATATGAGCAGATTTTTGCAAACTGGACAATACCCAATTAATCTAAGTAAAGCCATTTTGGAGGTATTTTAGATTGAAATATGTCCCTTATGTTTTTATAAATGGTATGCTTTATATAAAGGACTATTCTGGAATTTTTTTGAAATTTATTGATACTGTAGATCAAAATAGAATTTTATATGAATTCCATGATGGGGCATGTGGAGGGCACTTCAATCCTAAAACTACAACATGGAGAATATTAAGGGGAGGCTATTATTGGCTTGATCTATTCATGGATACCCACACAAGGGCAATAAAAATCCAAAAATATGAATTATTTGTAGGAAAACAAAGGCTAGCGGCATTGCCACTAAATCCTGTCATTGTTGAACAACCATTTATTAAGTGGGGAGTGGATTTCATAGGTCCAATTGACCCCAATTCTAGTGTAGGTCACAAGTGGATCTTAACTACTATGAACTACTTTACAAGATGGAATAAAGCCATTGCATTAAAGGAATCAGCTAGATCTATTGTTCTCAGCTTCTATGAAGACATTATAACCAGGTTTGGAGTACCTCACTTAATTATTTTAGATAATGCATTGTCTTATGTTGGTTCTAGATTAACAAAATGGGTTGTTAAAAATGGAATATATTTTAACACATCATCTAAATATTACCCTCAGGGTAATGGTCTCACTCAGTCTACAAACAAGAACCTAATAAGGATTATCAAAAGGACTCTAAAAGAAAACAAGAGGGATTGGCATACTAAGCTAAAGGCAGCTCTATGGTTGGATATAATTACATCAAAGTAGATCACTAGAAGCTCACCTTATTTATTGGTTTATGGTAAAGAAGCAAGGTTACCTATTTCTACTGATTTTCCAGCCATGCAATTGGCTAATCAGATGTTGTCGTTTGAAGAAGAGGATCCTCTTAAGTTGAGGTATGCTGAATTATTGCAGCTAGAGGAGAAAAGGAGCACAAATTTGAAGAATAGTGAACTAAGGCAGAATCAGAGTAAGAGAGATTTTGGTAAAAAGGAATCTCCTAAAGAGTTCAAGGAAGGTGATCTAGTTCTAAAATGGGATGTACTAAAGAGCAGACCATGGCAGCATGATAAATTTGATAACTTTTGGTCAGGCCCCTTTGTCATTGCTGAATGTAAAGAGAACAATGTTTTTCAGTTATCTACCACAGATGGAGAGATCTTTCCTATCCCAGTCAATGGGATCTTCCTCAAGCGCTTCTTTGAGGGTTAGTACTTTCAGCTTAGCTTCTTTTGAATAAGTTTTGTCAAGCACTAGGAGTCTTTAGTTGTCTTTTTTCAATAAAGTGCCTTCTTGGCACAAGGTTCTAGTTAGGTTGCATGGGTCCTAGTTAGGTTGCATGAGTCCTAGTTCTAGGTTACATTTATTTATCAATAAGGATGCTTTGTTTTCCTAAGTTGTTCCTCCTTTTCCCTAGGGATAAGGTCTAAGTTCATTTCTAGTAGGAAGACATCCAGCAGTGGTCGCCAAAATTGTTACCCTAAATTTGCACATTTGCAATCTAAAAATCATACACAAAAAAAATTGCATAAATGTGCATCTTTTCCATATTTTGTTATTCAGGAGATGATAAAAATATCTTGCGATTACATTCATACTATCAAAAAATTGTATTCTAAGTATTGATCATGTTCAAAATTCCAATTGATCATTACATTGTGCATTGAAACTGAATGTAGTATGCATATAGGTACCATGTTACATCTTTTGGATTCAAAACTTACAGGTAATTACAGAAAAGAAAGTATGACAAAAGTGTTATGCCCTGCATACCCGTCCCTACATTTTGTGTACAAAATGTTGGGTCCCCCTTTTTTTCCTTTGCTTTGCTTTTTGCTGTGGCTTTGCCTTGTCTTTCTTTTCCTTTTTGCTTTCTTTCTCCGGGGTTTTCTTCCCCGGTGTGTGTTGTTCTCTGGGTTTGTTTTTCCCCTCTGGGATCCCAGATCCCAGAGGTTGCCTTTTGGTTGGAAGCTAGACTCTGGACTCTGGGATTTCTTGCAATGATGTTCCTAAGTCTTAAGAACATCATCGTAAGGAATCCCCAGGCCTGGAGTCCGGAGGTTGCGCTTGACCTAAAATCTCTGGAAGGAGGAGGATTGCTTTTTACCGCAGGTATAAATAGACTCGTCTATCATTTTCACACTTATCGCGATTAAAATCTTTGAGCACTTAGAGCGAAATAGAGCAATTTTCAGAGTGATTAGCAGAACAGTTACAGAGAAATTTGTGATAATTTGGGCTTAACACCTTCTGCTGTTCTCAGACATACGCTAGTGCTTCGTGGTGGTGATCTCAACGGCTTGACGATTCAAAGTTGTTGCAGAGTT
Source organism: Thuja plicata (assembly GCA_018584345.1). Classification (NCBI taxonomy): domain Eukaryota; kingdom Viridiplantae; phylum Streptophyta; class Pinopsida; order Cupressales; family Cupressaceae; genus Thuja; species Thuja plicata. The sequence continues at coordinate 1,749,245 of MU225677.1, read as the reverse complement.
CTCCTGGTAATATTTCCCTTCCTTCGCCTTCTGCATTTTCAGGTTGGCTTCCTTTCTTCCCTCCTCTTCGCTTGGCTTTCATTTTCTGGATTTCTTTGGGTTTGCCTATTTTTGTTTTCGTTTGCCTTGTTTCTCTGTTGTTTCTTTGGTCTTTTGGTTTTGCTGCTTGCTGGTGTCTAGGCTCTGCCAGAAGGTTGTCCACCTTCTGTGCAGATGTAGATAGTTTGTAAAAATCCTGTAGATAGCATGAACATAATGTAAGTAGCTGTATATTCGTGTTTCAGCTTTGTCTATTTTTTTTCCCGTAGGAGTCTTTTCGTGTGTATAAAGTTGTATATATGTACATTTCTATAGGTAACCCTTGTATATCTCCTCTGTTCCATGTATATACCCCTCGGCTCTCTGTATATCCTTTCGGGTGGCTCGACGAGCTGGTCGAGTCGCCCTTGCTATTGGTTTTTCGCTTCCAAGATTGCTTCGAGGCAGAAAACCACCTGTTTGAAACTCGGCTCTCGGCCGGTTTCAAACAGGAAGTTTTCTCTCTCCTCCATCAAGGCTGTCAGAGCCTCATTTATTTCCCATGCGTGCAATTACTTCTGGCCAAGTGGCTTTCCCTTTTCGCGCATTCGAACAGTTGGCTCCGCTGCCAGTGCCATCACGTCTATTCAATGCCAACGCACGTGGCGTCCAGGTGGACCTGCTTCCACATTCTTCTTTGCTAATGGTCATTTCTCCAGGCCTCAGGCCTCTTTTCTCCGTTCATCCTATGTCTTCGTCAAATGTGATAAAATTTCCCAAACCCGGAGATACAATGAAAAATCTTAAGTTTATGTTTTTCTTTTCGGATACTTATGCGTAAAACTAACTTTTCAGGAAAAGCAAACGGCGCGGTGGCAAGATCTCCGGACCCCAGAGTTACTGTTTTATTTTGATAAATATGTTCTGACTTTTGCTTTGTCTCATAGGTCCAGACTTCATTTTACAACCATGTCTAAAGCATCCACATCATCTCCCCCCAGAAGTTCAGAGTTGCCATCCACAACCGAGACCAGGGCAGCGGCAAAGTCAAAGATAGAGAAGGCCCTGGCAAAGCTACCCCTCACCATGAAGTTTGTGCAGGGTGAGGAGATTGTGGGCTCAAAGATTGAGTCCAAGGTAAAAATGATGACCGACCCCAGTGTCAGTATTTGGGAAGAAATGCAGGCCCTAGTGAAGATAATGCATATCCAGCGACAGGCTGGAGACAAAATGGCAACCAACATTGGAGGTTTTGGAATTCTCTGGGCAGCTTGCTTCCCATGCTCCATGCAGTCTCCGGAGCTTGTTCTCACTCTGGCGGCCAACTACAACTCTTTCGTGTGGGCCGTCATGTTAGCAGCTGCAGAGCCCATGGGATTCCCCACTCCACTAGTGTCCCTTGACCCAGTTACTTTCCAGGCAGGCCTAGGAATCCCACAATTTGATAGGGCCTTGGTGGTCACAAGGACCGAGGCCTTGAAGCAATTCAATCAACTGGAGGATTCCGCCCGGGTGTACATGAACATCAACTGGCTAAAGGTCCCGAAGAGAGATCCAAAAAGAATGAAGATAGATATCCCCCCACTCCGAATTCAAGGAAAGCATCCAAATGGGGATGATAGCATTGGCCCGGGTATTTGGGCAACCCTCCGCCCAGGAATTTGCAAAATGGATGTACTATTTCCTCCTGGGCATCTCCACTAAGGGAGAATTCTTCGACTGGGCGACCATTATCTCCAATCATGTCAACTCCCAGTTCCTGCAGCTGAATGAGAAGAAGAAGTTCTACATGACTTCTTATGTTTTCTGGGCTTTGGCCCAACAGAGGCCCCACTCCAATGGCCTACTTACAGATGGTGTTCTTGGGCTTGGCCGGGGATAGAAAGCACCGTGGGACCATTTCCCACAGATTCAATGGGAGGCCAGCTTCCCCAGTTACTGTCGGGTAAACGACTCCTTCGTTTACTACCATTTGCTCACACCCACCCGGGATGCCGAATACCGCCTGTCTACTAAGGTGATGAAATTGGTTAGTAGTTATGGGCACTACTATATCTAGTTCCAGCAGCACACGTACATTAGGGTCGCCGGCTTCTCTGGGAAACCCTACTTGTTTCCCAAGCATTGTGGGGACAAGATCGTGCTGCTGGAATATTGCCGGCAGATTATGGAGCTGCGTACCCTCTTGGCCCACAAGAAGGTCCCCAACGTTTCATTCTCGATCTCCTGTGGGAAGTACACCTGCAATCTGGCCGCTGTGAAGGAGGCAGATAATGAATTAAAATGTTATAACTTGTAGGAATTTTATCTGGCGCGAACAAATTTTGATCCTCATGGCAGAATTGCAACGACACTGCCCCGGGCTTCGGAGCCCCACCACGCACACATGGAAGACTTCTGGGCGGATTGCCAGGATGACATGGATGTGCGCAGCCAGCATTATGATAGAATGATGGCCGGAATGATGCAGGAGCTAAAGCTCTACAGGTTCCCAGCGGGCTTCTCAGACGACGCCCCCACCATAGATCCCCAGTACAAAGAGAAGGGGATTGACAAAATGCCACTGTCGAAAATAAATTGGGCTTTCCAAGAGGACCACACAATTGAAGACTTCACTCGGGAGGTGGTCAAGAGAAGTCATGCCTATTTTAAGAAGGCATGCCCCGGGAGTATGCGCTTAACCTCCAGGCTGGTACCAAAAGCAACACCACCACCGGTACCAAAATTGACTCCGGGGGCCGGGACTTCTGCACAAGGCACAGACAAGGGAAAGAGGATAGATACAACCTCCTCTGTGCAAGAAGTCCACATTCAGGAAAAGATCAAGAAATCTGTAGCAACCTCCCAACAAATGAGGGAGCAGTTGATCACAAGGCTTGCCACTCCCCCGCTAATGGCCAGACCAATTTGTCCTCCATCCTCCCCATCGCTAGTAGCCTTAATGGCGAAGGCGACGCAGGTGGATCCTACGGAGGCAGCAGTAATAGCAGATGCGGGGCCACCTCTGATCACCCGGAGGAAGAGAAAGCACATCAAGCAGCCCAAGGCAGAACCAGCGCCAAGGGCTTCCCTCCCGAAAGAAGTGGAAATCCTTTCCTCCAGTTCCCCGGAACTAGAGAAGGAAGATTAACAAACGGACGCAGCCAGTCCCCCTCCAGAAGAGGAGTTTGACATGTTTGCAGCTGATGAGTTCAGAAATCTGCAAGGGGACGATACACAAGTGGAGACGGAAGTCCCGGAGCAAGAGCAAGAGGCTGTGGATCCAGAGGACCGGGAAGTAGAAGCTGCGGAACAAGTAGAGCAGCAAATAGAAGAAAAGAGGCCAGAACCAGAGATTATCTCGGGGGCCCCAGGAACAGAAGGTCCGGGAGTGGATCAACAGCCACCAAGTCAACAAAAGGCATCCGCTGGGGAACCCAGACCTGGAACTTCGGGATCAACCGTAACTCCAGCTACCGTTTTCCCAAGGCCACTCCCGGGGGAAACCTTTGGGCAGGTAATCACAGCGGCCCAAACTTTGAATCTTGGCCCGATACCGCCCTTGCTACTGAAAGATGAAGCAGAAGAAGAGCAGCATGAAGAAGAGATCCCTAAAGAAGTCGACCAGGGTCTAGACACATCAATTGACATCTGAGACCAGGCTGAGGAGATAGAAATTGAGGATGTTGCTGAAGAAGAGGTTCCTGCAGGGAGAGAAATAGAGGAAGTACATGTTGAAAAGGAGCAGCCGCCACGGGACACCGGGAGAGAATCTGAAGAACAAACTATGGCAGGAAGGCCACCTCTCCCACCTCCGTGGCTAGCAGAAAGAAGAAAAAGGAAAGCCCAATCCGCTCCAACAGTCCCTCTCTCCCTGGCCGAAATGATAGCCCTAGCCTAGGCCCCGCCAAAAGCCAAGAAGGCACGGACAGTTCATACCCTTCGAACTGGGCCGGGCGGCGAAATAGTTGCGGTAGTGGAAAAACCTCCCCCAGACGCCGATGAAGCGACCGCTGACCCCGCAGACTACAAAATCGTAGAGGTATCCTTGGGCAAAAGAGGAAAGCAGGGCGAAGTGGACCTGCTGAAGGAGGCAACAAGGGCAGTGGAGGCCAGATATGAAAAGGAGGCCCATACGCTCAAGGCAGAAAAGGAGAAGAATGCAAACCTTATGGGGTTGCTTATAGAGCTGGCCTCACCCCTCAACGCCGCCCCTCCACAGACTTCCACGATAGAGGAATTACCACAGAGCGACATAGACTCCCTGTGAGTAATGAAAAAGAAGGCCCAGGCAGTAGATGAATGGGTCACTCTACAGATAGGAAACACCTGGCGTTTCCTAGCGGCCACTCTCCCAGATTTATATATGGCCTGGCAGATTATTTTACAGGCGGAAGCACTAATTGAGCAGTGGGTTAGTGACACTGAGAATTACCAGGCGTGGAAGGTGGAGCTCGAAGAGATCCTCACCTTGGGGGAAGACATAATTACCGAATCCAGAATTCTGGGTGAGGAATCATTTGATTTTGTAAGGGCTCAGCACTCCAGACTGGACCT
>MU225677.1:1719643-1744492 GCA_018584345.1 Thuja plicata | reverse complement strand
TGGATGGGGCCCGAATGGAAAAACTAACCAAAATGGTGCTTAAGGGCCATGATGCCGCAAGAATGGTAGACAAGTGCAGAAATAATGTTCCAGACCTGGCGGAACAAGTTGAAGCGGCCAGACACAGAAGGGCCAGCCTAAGGAAGATTGATGAAGATGGCATTTTCCACATCCTTCAGGCCTTCAACGATAATAAATAGCCTTGAGCGTTCTCTAGGAGCCGGGGAAACTTGAGTATTAAACATTCTTTATTCTTTTGGGGGCGTAAGTTCCCAGATCCCGGAGTTCCGGATCCAAAATTTTGTATTCTTTAAAGTGATCCGTGTCCCGGTCCCCAGGGCCGACCGGTCACTTTCAGAGGCGGTTAATAAATACTGTCAGAGGGTATTTGGGCACATCAAGAGGCATTGGCTCGGTGGTTGGCTTCTGACAGGGTGGTCTTCTCAAGGTGCCGTTCAAAGGTACACCTGGCACATTGGAGACAGGGTGCCGCATTTCCCATTTATGAGGCATGTAGCCTCGGTCCCCGGGGGACCTACTTCCTTCTTTCTTCTCACCAGCTCTCTTCTCGAGGCCGATTCTTCCGATGTATATTCTTGTCTTCTTCTTCTGACATGGTAGACCTATTCCGTCTCCAGGTCTTTTGTAGGGTGGCGCAGGTAGTACCGACCCCCGGATATTGCATTTTAATGGAATGTGTAAAATAGGGTTAGGGTTAGAGAGTTGTATAAATAGGCAAATCGGCCCATTTCCAGGGGTCGGCGAAATTGATGATTTTTTTGTCCATAAGAAATAGCAAAGTGATTTCTGGTTCTAGTTGCAGAGCTCAATGCTCCATTGTTCTGTTCTTGATAGTTAGATGCTCCCTTGGAGCCACCATTGTATCACATACCAGTGCTTGCTGGACTAAACATTAATGAAGAAGGAAGGATTCTTGGCAATGAAGTTGTTAACATCTCTGCTTCTGAGTTAAATGGTATTTCATATTTTAATGTTCTGTATGTCCTTCACTCTGATATGTTAAAGTAGATTAATGACCTCTTTATTTCCGCTACTGATAAAATGCTAACTGACGGTTGTGTATTTCTTTGGTATTTAGAGTAGTCTTTCAGAGTGTTGTCGATGTTCCAGACTTTTCAGCATGACTGTAGTTAGATAAATGTTTCTAACCTTGCAGGATCTTTTTCATTTTATTCGCTAAGTGTAGAATGCTCCGGGAAACCCTTACTATTCTGAATCTCCGGAGGAATGAGTTGAAGTAACCAGCTATCCCCCTCGAAAATAGTCACCTCTCCCAATCGAGCCCCGCACCGTCGTGACCTAAAACCTAAGTGCTTGAAGGCCCAGAGGATTTATTTCCCCCGGACAACCTTTGCAGGTGGAGTTGGCCGATTTCTCCGGAACCCGGTGACAACTTATGACTGTTGGTGGACCCGGTCAGTAAAACCCCATCAACAAAAAGCATGAGTAGGGGTCCATGTATTTCCTTGTATGGTAGAGTGTCTACATTTGTTGTTGGTTGTCTTCCTCTGTCCAGTATTCATGGTGTCTTCTATCTATTTTTGAATTAGCTCTGCATACTAGGTCTAGGGTCTTGTCCTGCATCATAGAAGAAAAGAGATGTTAGATCTAGTTGGATCTAAGCAATACATGAACCAAAACAACATGCATCAGGCAGGCTTTCAAAGCTGAACATTTACCAATAACATCAATACAACAACAAGATATACCTCAACATCAACTGAATAAAGAATATCGAAGGGACATATCTTTATGAAACCTTTTATTGCATATGGTTATTAGTTTTCATTTTTAAAGTATTGTTTTTTGTAGAACCAGAAGAATCTGAATCAATTGGACTTAGGTCTTGAATCTAAGAAACCTTTTCCAGAATGAAATCAACATGGTAGGTTAACAAACACAAATAAACCCACCAATATTCATGCATGAGTGTCATCTCATATGACACTCACACACAAACATTAATTGGATCATCTTGTTTGCTGACCTAACAGGTTGATTGGTGATGTGTGTGTACTAGGTGATTAAAGATTAACTAAATGTAGATGATAAAAGAAATGCAGTGAGTGTCACGAGCCCGTGCTCGAGCTTCACATAAGGGATTACATACAAAAAATAAGTGTGCATTACAAGAGGATACAACTCATGAAAGATACGTAGAAATGGAGGTGAAAATGTTTACTGTCATCTTGCAAGATGAATTCAAAAGGATACTGTTATAGTAAGTATGCAAATACAGAAAAGACATTTGAACTGGATTCAATTATGGAAAATGCTTTCTTAACAATCAATCATGTTATCATCAGTCTCATGTTATAAATTGTTGATGTTTATGTTTACATAACAGTATGGTTTGCAAAAAGTGAGGATAGATAATAGTGTTAACAATCTGCATGAGAGCTACAAATGAAAAACAATGTGCAAGAATTAGAGAAACAGTGTATTTATATGTTGTCATAAAATGTGCATTTATAGAAAATAACCAACTACATTGTGTCAAGATGAGAAAAGCATATGCATAAAATTTTGGCATTAAATAAGTACATCATGTCAATGTTGTTTAATGAGATAAGAAATCAGTCCACAGTGATATCTACTTCTGCAAACAAATGAAAATGAATATGCACATTAAAAAATGCTATCTATGCATGTATATGTTCATAAGAATGGAGCAGAACAGTATGTATCTATGTATTCATGTTTGAAACAACTATGAAAGTCAATGATGTTGTGGTGATTCATGTTTTGAAAAAAAGGAGATCAAGAGAAAAAGTACAATATACATGTTCCTAATGTGGATTTGGAGTAATGTTCTATGCAGGGTGTTAAACAAACAGTGCTATTTTGGTGTGTTGAAATGACAGTGCCATGTGTGTTCATCAATTAAATAATATTGTTATTAATATAGTATTCATGTTTGAATCAAATTGGAAGTTCAGTGCATGCAGGGTATGGAGTCAAGCAAATGCAGAGAAATGAGATGTACATGTTTGGGATGAGTTTCCTGTTATGACTATTGCCCATGGGAGTCACGATCCCATTCTAGAACCCCATGGGTGATGATTTATATAAAATAAAACAAACAGTGTATTTATACACTATTTCTTGCACAGAGAGACTACATACTTTTGAAAAAGGTCTAGATAGTAATGGATGGAAACAAAGCACAAGACATAATGATGCATATCAAACATATATGTTTCTCAGACAGAAGATATGGTTTCGGCCTCAACAGTAAAAAAATGTGTTTTATGTTTATGAGAGTATGGTCATGTTTTTAAAAGAAAACATTGAATGAAGCATCCCTCGAACATGGGTTAGGGTTTTTATGAAGATTAAACACATAAATGTTTTTCAGCTCAAAGAAATCTCCACAACTTCACCAAAAAGAAGATGTGTCTTATTTTATGATATTATTATCGTGCTTTTAAGTAAACATGTAATGAAGGCTATAGTTGAAAGAAGACAATCTCTCAGTGAAGCATAACAGCTTGCATGTGTTTCAAGTTTACATCTATATCTGCGGAAAAAGCCATGTGGGTATTCTAGTTTTTGTCACCATTCAACCAAAAAAATAAGACTCAAAGTGAAGCTACAGATTTCATGCTACAAAAGAGGAGATTCAACAGTGAAGTAAATATAGACCTATATTTGCTGCCGAAAGATGAAAAACTTTAAAAACCTAGAAAGATGGAGTCATTTAAACCTGAAATCTTAACTAGTAATGTAAAAGATCACAGCTTGTCAACTACAGTAATGCATTTATTTCAAGTAAAGCTGCAGATAACAGAATGAGTAAAAGTGTTACTTATCTAGGTATTACACATATCGAGCATGGTGGAGTTCAAAAAATGCAGAAGAGTGCCATGTGTTATTGCATGAAGACATGGGTGCAGACCAGTTGCAAATGATAGAGGCCAAGTTCTAGATGCAAAGAAGGAGCCATGTGTCATGGCTTTAGATTCAAAATAAAAGCTACTGAAGTTACATAAAGAGCTAGAGCTCTTTAAGTTACAACTCCATTCAAAGTAGCGGTCAAGAATCCTTCTTCTACACAGAGCCCGAGCTCTCCATGAGTCCAAATTTGAGCAAAGAGACCCAAAACTCTAGCGGAATTCAAAAGAAACAACCACAGAGATAACGCCATATGTAATGGTATACAGTTTTTAGCTCTCCATCAGTCCAACTTGAAGAAAAGAGCTCAAGTTCACAGCAAGGAGCATGAGCTTCTTATCCAATTTGCAGATACAACACCATACATCATGGCATCAAGCTCCAGATCCAACCAAACATGGCAGCACAAAGAAAAAAACAAAAACCCTAGGCATTACCTCAAAAATTGGATGCAAATGAGATGAAAAAAACATTTTGCAGTGTTTTTACAAAAAAAATTTGAGTCCACTGACAAAGAAATTTAATGCCCTATTAGTCTGCAGTGCCACGATAGTACCCAAATGTGCCACAAAGACAGCGAGATATTTCTCAGTGGGTAAATTCATGTCGATCATGAGCTGTGATCGAGTTTAGTTAGTGAACTTGACTGTGGCATCAGGTTTATGTAATCGAGATGGGTTAGGGTTGTTAAAATATGGTGTTAGCCTTGAGTTATGGTTTTTTTTTTATGCCATTTAATTGGGGTTTATGTAATTGGGTTAGATTTTGATGGGTTATGTAATGTATTTTGTAATAAGTTTGTACATTTTGTAAAAAGATGTAAATCTTTTATACACCAACTTTAGGGGCTAGATTTAGGGCTTAGTTTGGGACACTAATAAAGCCTTAGGATTAGTGACATGTTATTCTGGAGCTATTTTGGGGGGGATTTTGGAGGGAGGAGTGATTTTTGAAGTTGGCTTCATGGGCTATATAGCCGAGCTTTTTCTTTGAGGGTAGGGGTACATAATTTAGAGAGAAGGTGCTTTTAGTGAACTATTTTGTTCCTATAGCCTTTTTTATGCATTTTTTATCCATTTAGTTCATGTTGAGTATTGATTTTGTGCAAGAGGATGCATATATTCCTTGCCATTATTCTAAAATTCATTCATGCAACTTCCCCCATATTTTGATAAGAATAAAGCTAGCCCATTATTCATACACCTTGTTATGGTCTTTGTTATCAATCCTATCCAATTTTTTGCATTTGAAGTATAATCTACCTATAATATAGATTAGTGAATTATCTTGATTCCTATTCTAGGTTGTAGAATATAACCTTTTGCAGAATCTGCATGTCTTTTGACAGGAGTATTACTATTTGTGGTGAAATCCCTAGGTATTGGATAGTGAATGATTTTGTAGAAATCATTAGGGTATGTCAAGTGAATGTGAGTTTGAACTTTTGAGAAATCTGAATCTTATTTGGTGTATCACCTTTCAAGTTTTATTCATTCAATTTATAGTTCAAATTTCTCCCTTTCCTTTCCAAAGAATCAGGAGAAAGAATTAGATTATTGATACCCCAAATCCAATAGGAACCAGCCTAGAATCTGGAGATTCCTTCTTATTCAGAGTCCACCCACAACTCAGGAAGGTTTCCATTGTTACCATGAAATATTAGTATGCCCTAATGCCTGAGTTAGGGTGGTATTTTTTGGCCTTAACAATCCTTCAAGAGAATGATTTTTTCATTTTATCAAATTATTTATTATATTTGGAAGGCTCTTGAAAAAATGCCAATTCCAAATGGTCTTGAATTTAAAAGTTTAAGAATGTATTGTACCTATGTTATTGTTAGGGGTACATTATCAGTTGTAACTGACACCCCATAATTGGTTTAACTTATTAATGAACCATGTATCCAAGTCCTATAGAACTGGAAATTACAACGGTTGGGCACCCATGTATCTCAGTAGATGGATTTATTTTTATATGGACTCAATAATCACTTTTCATGCAGGTGCAAATCAAGAAAATCTCAGAGTGATGATGGTTTCCCCATGATGATGATTTGTGGTTATTAGAACCACTTTGGTTCATGGTAAGCCTTAAACCACTTTCTTATTTCATGTGGAAGGTTTGTGGTGAGCTAAAACCACTTGAGTGCAAAGTTTGCGGTGACTAAAAAAGTACTTCAAACTTGCACATTGGTTAGAGGTAATCTGTGAAAACCCAATAGTGATTGGGGAAACAATGTAAATGGGTACCTAACAAGTACCAAATACCAGCACAATTCTAGAATGTTCTCATAATTCTTGAGCATTCTAAAGACCTCTATTTAAAGAGGCAGTTGTAATGGCTTGAATATTATATCTTTATATGATCATAATGATTAATAGAGGATCCTCCATTTGTGTTTCCTTGTATGTTTCTCCTCTCTGCTTCTTTTGTGTGTGTTTCTCACTGTGCTCAATTTTTTAATATAATGCCAGTAATAAGAAACGAGTGTTGCATTCTCTCTACCAAAAGGTTGAATCCTTGGAATAGCTTATGGATATTTTCATAGTTAGGAATTTGATGGGCATTATTAAATTTGTAGGCTGATTCATGGAGAAAATGGGGCAAAGTTGCGCGAGAGAAGATATAGAAGTGAATCAAAGCCCTGAATCTCCCATGCCAAATGGACTTCCATCATACACTATAGGAGTTGTGAATGTGTGTAGTAGAGGCTGCTCCATTGCATAAATATATGTCACCTGTGGATCATTCAGCTTTGTAGTAGAAATAGATCCAAAGTTATTCAGGTGTTTGATCTACAACGACTTCCTTGTCAACAATGGGCATCTAATAAAGACGACAAGCTCCATATATTTTGTTTACGCACAAACATACAAATATCCAATGAGAGTCTCATCTGTGAAATGTGTGCCATAATATTCCATTGCACTCCCCTTTGTGAAATGTGTACTTTCTATTTATAGCCTTTGAGAATACCAAATAAAAGTGTATCGAACTGATTTATTTAACTCCTCTGCAATGCCGATATATTATTATTGGCTCCATCTCTTTTTCTCAGAATTTTCTTCAGTTTGGTTTCTCTTTGGAACAACCATCTAGTATATTTCTATTGAATTTCATATAAATTCAAGAGAATTGATTTGAATGATTACTGCATAGGTAGGACTCTCTAATTAAATGACATATAAATTCAAAATAATGATTTGAATCATACTACATAGACGAGGGTTGTAATTTTTGTACAGGCTTATATGGAATATCATATTAACAAAGTGGGACCATTCCTTATCAATGCATCTAATATTAAATACTTGCATGTGTTTCTAAGTGCATGTATTAAAAAAATATGGTTTCTTGTATATTGAGGGGTAGGTTGTCATTATATTGAATTGTGTGCATCAATGAAGAAATACAATTTTATATATGTTCTTTCTTTTAGAAATATATAAGAGAATAAGATTAAATTGTTAATAACAATATTATCTTGATTTGCATAGTGTGATATAATTTTTATACTTTTGGCTCATTAAATAAAAATAATGTTCAGTAAAATTTATTTATTTGATGTATGAAGAATATTTTTAAGTATATATTTTAAATTATGTAAATGTGAAGGAACTTTTGTTATAAATTTTTTTTTTTTTATTGCTGGTAAAAGTAGGTTTTAGGGGGACCCAAAACCCCTTACAATCCTTACAAAATAGGAATAGACATTAAGCCCACTAAACTGAAACATGACTGGAAACCAGCCCGCTAAACCCAGAACCAACACAAAAAACCAGAAACCAACAACAACACGCAACAACAGAAAACCTAAAACCAACTAGCACAAAAATAGGCAAAAAAAAAGAACTAGGTAAACTCTAGAAGTGTTCCCTCCGCCTCTTTCTTAGCCTCAGACACCTTCTTACTTGCCGCATTAAAATCTGAGAGCTCTAGGATGCTGTCTTGGATCTTCTTCTTTTTTGCAGACCGTGTACCCTTGCCTGGACCAGCATCACTTGCTATAATGACCTAAAAATGGTCATCTAAACCCTAGACCCCCAATCTCAATAATTAATCAAGAAACCCTAATCTTGATTATTCTAAGTCCTAAATCAAACAGGCAATTCATCAAATTTGAACTGATATGACCTAAATCCTAGGTTCCAATCAATCATCAAACTTGATTAATTAATTAATTAATTCCTAAAATACAATACATTGGAAAATAAACCTTATATTAATTATTTAATTGATATTCTAGTATATTAATTGAATAAAATTACAAAATTGTCAAAAAAATTCAAAAAGGAATTAAATTAATTAATAAAAACAAAATATGCATTTAAAATCAATTAAATCTTTTAAAATGCATATGATGTCATCAACTATTTTTTATGAATTAAAATATGTATTTAAATCAATTAAATCTTCAAAAATGCATATGATGTCATCAACTGATTTTGGAAATAAATTTGTTTTATTCAATTGATTTAATCTTATATTTTCTCAATTGGAAATAAATCTATTTTATTCAATTGATTTAATCTTATCTTTTCTCATTTTGGAAACAAATCTATTTTATTCAGTTAAATTAATCCTATCTATTTATCATTTTGGGAATAAAGATGTTAACTGAAAATGATTTTTGGAAGTTTCCATAAAGACTGAATCTTTTGACCAATCAAATTGCTTGCACATGGATTGTGTTTCCTCAAATTGAATCCAAGTCACTCATTTCCACTAATCTTGACTGTCGATTTTGGCACAGATTTTTTATAAAAGAGAGTTTCATTTCCTTCACAAAGGACCCAGTTTTAGCTATAGTTATTATATTGTTTTTGGCATTCAAGCTTTCAAGCATCTTGCATTCTTAGTTTCAATTACTTAGATTTGTTAATTGTTTTTAGTTGCATTCAAACTTCATAATCTAGAGCATTTTAAATTTGGGCTTTGAAAAGAACAAAAACATTTGCATGTCATATAGAATAATCATTTCATTTTTGCTTTCAAAATCCTTCATTTAGAACAGGTGTAGTCAATGTTTCTTGCAATGACCTAAGAGTAAGATTCAAACTCCTACCTACTAGAAGGCAATGAGCCGATGCCGGTTAGCCTTGGGTATTTCATATTATGCTTTTGTAATTTTCTAACATGCTAACCTCGTAATGGTTCATTGAAGTGTGTGTTTGCAGCTGCAGGTATCATACACAATTTCACACGTACACCTGCATCTTCTTTGTCATCTTTGAGCTTCACAGTTGGAGTCCCAATATCCATCTTAGACTTGATGGTATTGAAGTAATCCAATGCAGAACCCATAAAAGGTTATTATCTAGCATGTGCTTCTTAAGGGTGTTCTCCAAGATTTACATTTTGTCCTACATATCCTTGATGTTTTTCTCATCCTCTTTGTCCTTTCGGTCTTCCATCCCCACCGACCCATCGTCCAAGTTCCCCTGAAGAAGATCAACTTTGGCAGAGAGGGATCAGAAACTAAGATTTAGGCTTTTAATTTCCTTGAAATCCCATTTCATGAGGCGAAATGAATACATCGACATCATCTTCTCTATTTGGAGGACATCGAAAGGGGGATCAATCTTGTCATCCATATCCACTTGAAGGAGTTGAACATTCCTTTCAGGCATGTTAACCATTCGCACAAAGGGAGTGTTCCTAGAGCTGGAAGGGTTATTACCCTTCTCATTAGTCTCCAAAAAAGGAATCTCATTATCCTCCTTCCTATCCAACTCCACCTCCATGACCACTTCAATCTTCGGGGAAATAGGAACATCATGTTCTTCAGAGCTAGCATAATTGACTAGAATGGGGACCTTCTGACCACCCACATCCACATCTTTATCCTTGACTTCAAGGTCGTCAACTTTTTCCTTGGCTTCATGGGCATACTCTTCCTTGTCCTCTTCCTCACCAGAATCACTAGCTGAAGCCGATAGGGACTCTTTATTGTTTCTAAATTGGTTTTTTTATAGAATTTATTTATAAAAAGTTGTGGAATTTCAAACTTATATTGTCATTTATGCACATAATGAACGTGGTGAACACTTCGAAAATTTTAATATGCTTATTGATTTTGTTTATTCAAAGAGGTGTGGAATTCTAAGCTTACCTAGTTTATACACATGAATATGAGGGCTAGGAACAATTATAATACACATGAATATGAGGGTGAGGAACAATTCTAATAAATTTATTTATGGGTTTGACAAATACAAGTTCATTGGTTGGTTTGACAAATACAATTCTAGTAAGTTTATTTATGGGTTTGACAAATACAGCCTATAAAATATTTAGAAATATATTATGATTAGAATATAAATATTTTAGGTTGGTTAGAAAGAAGAATTTAGAAGTAGTTTTGTTTTGAAAATTTAAAGAATATAAATTTGTATTATTTTAATAAGAGGTTATTGATTTATTTTAGTTATTTTTATTATATTTTAGTTTATTTTATGAAAGTATGATTAAAGTTCTTTTTAAATAATTTGATTTAGATTTAATTAGAATATTAAAATATTGTTCTTTTTATATTATAATGTTTAGTTAGTGCAAATTTGGAAAGTTGTATATAAATATTTATTTACATAGGAAAAATCGTTATTAATTAGTTCTTAGTTTTATAGTTTATTTGGTTAGAAATTTATTAATTTATAATTTATTATTAATTAGTTCTTAATTTGTAATTTTTATATCATAAATTAATGTTTGGTTTTGTTATTTCCATTAATATATTTTAACCATTATTTTTTTAACATTTGTATTCGGCCTCAGAAAAAAAATCAAAATAGACTATCTCCCAAAAAAAGGGTCCTATAAGACCAAATCAATTGAACCAATCATAAAAAAAAATAGTGACTTATGATTGGTTGATTTGTATCAAAATAATTCACTAATTGTATTTTGAAGATAACTTTGTTCATTGAATATGAACCTATATGTTTAAAGGAAGGATATGTTTTTTTTTAAGGATAAATTGTAATTAATCATTAAAATATAGATGTAGTAAAGTGTAATTTATGTAGTTTCACTTACTGAATTTTATAAAAAAAATCGCTCAGCATTGTTGTGCAGGCAAATAATAGCTCTGAATTTCCTAGTGACATTCAATGCAACGAAGATTCTATACGAACAGAGAAAGGAAAAAACCTTTCCTTTGAGGATTATTGGAGCTGGTAAAGCAATACAATGAAAGAGAACTAGTACAAGAGAATGCACAGAGATTAGATAAGAGGAGCGGAACTCATTTCATACAAACGATGGTAATAATGCAGTCCATGAGGAGGTTAGGACAAATGTTGACAACGCTGCCGCCATGCCCATCAAAGACCTCAGTTGTGCTAACACTTGGAGTTAAAGTTAAAACATAAAGAATAGTTGTAATTTGTTTCTTTTTGCGCATATGCAACGACGGTAGTAGGATATATCTCATTTTTGTAATGTAATTCTTATATCTTACCATAAATTATCATTCATATCTAGATAGGGATGTTTTTAAAATTTTTTTTATATCTGATTAGATCTTTCCATATCTTATTACAAAAATTATATAAATTTTTATTAAAAGAAAATATATTTTGATTAAAGGAAAATATATTTTGATTAAAAGAAAATATATTTTGATTGGAGGAATGTAAAAATTCTTTCATGCTCTTTGTTCTCATTCTATGATGGATCACAGAGTGTGATCCGAAACGTTGATGCTAAAAACTACACACAATCAAATCCAGAAATCAAATTGAAAATTCTTATGGATATTTAATAACTTTAATTTTATTAATTATTGTTCTAATTTAAATTTAATTGAATTTTTTTACTATTTTTTCCGATCACTAATAAAGAAAGAAGAATGTGAGTTAATGATGTGAGTTATAGTTTTAAAAAATAGATTCCTAATAAGTAGATAATGATGAAGATGATCCATACTAATTTAGATTAAATATTAAAGTAACTTAGCCTCAATATTCTTTAAGTGATTTGGATATACCTTTAAAAGAATGGGAACTACTCATGTGCACATTGATCCTATTATAGAAATGAGAGCTAGAGAAACCTGATATCAAACATAATGTAATCAAATTAATTTGTATTTTCACATATAGAGATTAAAAATTAATGAATACACCTAGTCAAGGTTCATAGAATCATTTATAAACCAATAGTTATGTCAAGATGATATGAAATCAATGGTATAATTGATAAAATAAATGTATAAAATCTTGAGAGAAAGAATAGATACATTGAGTTAAAAAATCTTAGGCTCCGGATTTTTTTTTTAGCTAATATATTATGTTTATATAATAAATAAAAATTGTGTTGCATGATATCTTTTAAACTATACAAAAGGATCAACATTTATGTTATATCAATAAAATATCACTCTAATAGATATTGAAGGTAATAAATATATAAAATCATAAAAATTTAGATTCTAACATATAGAAGATGATATGTGATGTAATCTTAGATAACGGAAGGTTATATGTAATAATACCAATATGGTAGTTAATTTATTATATTTGTACACAAAATATAAACAATTTATGTAGTACACCCTTCTAAATGGTAATTATGATCAACATTTACATTACATAACTAAAATATTTTTTTAATACCATTTAAAGATAAAATAATATAATAGCGTTAAAATCTAAAGGTGTATAGTGGAAAATATTATTTGTGAAGGATTTTTTATTAATATCATTTCTTTAACTAAAAATAGTATTCATGTCTATAAATAATATATACTCAAAGAAGAGATAAGAGTGGTTATATTATTTTTTTCTTAGTTAATTGAAGAGGTAAAATGAGGAATTTCTATAAAGAGAAAAAATACATAATTGAGTGGATAAGACTAAGAACAAGAAATGAGAGTGGGGTGTGAGATGTAGTAGGAATAATAAGTGGGGCAAGGATACAAGTAGGAATGTCACTTGTGATGTTTTTTAGAAATTAAGAGGTTGGAAAAATAGCAATGGATAATGGAGAAGAAGATACATAGAAAATAACATATAAATTAATAATCTAATAAAATCAAAGAGAAATATTGATGAAGGCGTAACCATAGAGGTGTATAGCTAGTAAATGTGGAAATTGTAGAGATAGAGTCACGCAATGATGAATATCTAGAGTACTGCTATCAATAAAAAGTAGTACCTATATGGTTAGAGGAATTCATAATAAAGGAAAGGATTCCTAGGAAGATAGTCGATTATAAGAACCATTCAAATAAAGTTGTATTAATATATATTAATGGAAAATGAAGAATAAAATAATGATTGTTACAAAATAGTGGCTATTTTTTATAAGATTAGTTATACAAAAGAGGTTGCACAAAAACTAATAACATGTATAATATGTTGCATGGTTTTTTATTAAGGTAAAATATTTTTTTAAAGGGCCTTGAAAACCTTTACAAAAATATGGTTCCAATAGGAGAGAAGAAGAAAAACATAACCAATAGAAAACCATAAAAAAACAATAGGAAAAAACAACACCAAATAAAGTCAGGTCATATACCCAAACAAACCTGCTATAATTCATCAAGGATTTTTGTAGCTTTCATGCTTTTATATATCATTGCTATAATTCATCGAGGACTTTTGTAGCCTCCATGCTTTTATCTATCATTTGATCATACATATCCTCAACCATTTGGATGGCCTAGAATGGTTAACCACAACTCATGATTCGCTAGGGGTCTTAGCCAAGAGCTTTTGCATCTTGGAAGAACTTGTTTCACACTGATCAAATACATGCCTAAAAATACCCACATCCTCATTAGTAGCATCAACACCTTCAAGCACAGATTCACTCTTTTTAAAAATAGAATCCATTTTGAAGTCATGAGATTTATTGTTTACCATCTTGAGACCCACTATACTATTATGGGCCATAGACCAACTAATAGACACTTGTATATTAATATTTTTATGCACTTTTCCAATAGTGTCTTCCATCATTTTGATTTTTTTCTCTTGATCCATACTAATGAATTAAACACCCTTATCCATTTCCATAATTAAAGATAACATTTTTATGGAGCTAGAATTTTACAACCTCTTATTATAAAAATTAAGTAATTCGTTCATATTCTTCAAAGGGAATTCAAACTATCTTTGATAAAGTTAATCTCATAAATAATCCAATTGGCCAAATTAGTCTTATCATCACCATAATTCTTAAGTGATGCAACCACCTGAATTGTATAGTCTAAAGGGGTATAATTCATATTTTAATAACATCCATAGGGATATCAATATCTACATTCTCCATAGCCTACCAAGGAGATGCATTATCACAATGGAATCTTTTAACTTGACAATCCTCCATACCCATCACTACCTCTTCAATTCTAGGGTCCTTCATGTATGACTATGCTAAATTATCTTCCCCATATTTCACTTTTTTCCTTTATAATACCCATTTTACTTATTTCCATGTTTTCCCTTATCCTTTTGGGGCTTAGAATATTCTCCAACACAATGGTGATCCCTTTCTCCTTGTTAGCTCTAACTAGACAACACGTATAAGAACTAGGGACATATTTATCATCATCACAAGGATGTGAAATATGAGGGATATATCCCTCATTATCATCATCGTTATTATAACCATTTAATTTTCAAGTCCTAGAGTTTTTCCTACACTTATTCTTCAAGATTTTCCTAATTCTAGCAAAAAATAGGCCTCGTCATGTAAAAATTCATCCTCTAGATTAATGAACATATTAGAGTAATGAACAATGCCATTCTAGGAATATTCCATTTTGTTTTTATGATGGGAGAGAATAAGGAGAATAGACATATATATTAAATATTCCATGTGAGTAAATTAAGGTCCTCATGGAGGACCCAAACGTAGGCATTCTTCCTATACTCATTAAGACCAACATAAGGAGAGGATAACATATAAAAGAAAAAAATGATTGTCTCATAAATGGTTAATAAAAATTAAATGGTGGCCAAAGAGACTAGAAAAAATCCATCAAGGATGAGATACCTCATAATAGGTTTTACAAGATTTGTTCAAATGGGTTTTATGGTACCAGAGTCATAGCCATAAATCTTAACTTTTTCACCTTATCCCTATCATTATCCTTGAAGATCATATAGATAATCTTCTCAAAATATTTTATATCCCTATAAATATTATTACCTTCTATAAAGAGACCTGAGACCTTTGTAGTTATATCATTCAAAAAGGTGATGTACCCCTTATATAAAGACAACATATAATTTTTTAAGCCTTTTAAGAATGTTTTGGTGATGATAAAAACATATCTATTGAGTTTATCCGTGAAGTATTTAACCTGACATGTAGAGATATTCCTATAAATAAATATATCATTCTTCCATTCTCACAATAATTAGACTCTTCTATATTTTTATCACCATTAATGATCTAGAGGGGTCCACCCCCAACACAATAGGGCATGAAGAGATAAGTGAATAGAGTAGAAAAACAAGAAACTCTCACAAATAAACTAATAGATAAAGTGGGTTAAAATAGCCTACAAAAGGGTGGGTGATCACACATGACAATAATTGTTGTAAATATGAGAACTAAAGGCAATGATGACATGCCCAAATTAGGGGTTGAAAAATGAGAACCCAAGGAATTGAAAGGATAGATAACACCCCACAACCCTAGGAAATTACATAGGGAGTGAAGAAACATGATGCACCGTAAATATGTAGCCTTAGAAGGCATGACCATCATTAATCATTAGATTTTAAACCTCAAGGGGAATATGTTTTTTTCCCCCCACCAAAAAAATGAATAGTTAGCAACCCAAACTTTGGAAAAATAGTCAACCACATAGTTTCCTTAATTATAAATATTGGAGACAATGCATTCATCTAAAGAGTTGATCATGTTCAAAAAAATTTAAGATAATTCCTTGAATGGATCAACAAGGTTTTTGAACCCTTTCAATCAATTGATAATGTTCAAGGAATCACTTTCAAGACACACCTTCTAGAGGCCCTTGGAAAGGGCTAGATGGAACATTAAAGTCATACCTTCCAAAGGGCCTTGGAAAGTACTAGATTGAGACAAATGTAGACTAATTTAGCTTTAACAAAGTGGCATGTTTAGTTTCCCAAGGGGATAGAAGCTATGAATAAAACCTACCATTATGATCAAGAGCCATTCTCTCATAACCAGCAAGCCTTGAATTGACCTTGACTGCCGCATCTAAGATGTTGTATAATTATTTGTATATCTTGTACAAATAGATATGTTTTTAATGATAGTGAACATGCTACTCAAAATGAGCATATGA
Organism: Thuja plicata; assembly: GCA_018584345.1. Taxonomy (NCBI): domain Eukaryota; kingdom Viridiplantae; phylum Streptophyta; class Pinopsida; order Cupressales; family Cupressaceae; genus Thuja; species Thuja plicata. The sequence continues at coordinate 1,728,291 of MU225677.1, read as the reverse complement.
TGATTTTTTGGTGGTGAAAAAGCCATAAATATGTTTGAACTTAGGTATAACTTGGAACACTAAATAAATGAGTGAAAATGGAGTGTCAATTTGTAAAGGGGTTACAATTTACAAAACTGTGAATATGAAATTTGATTTAATTCCTTGGAGTTTGTTTAGGTTCTTTGGGAAGGGTAGGTTAAGAAGTAGGTAAATATTTTGGAATATAATTTATTTTATTTTATTTTTTAGGTGTGATTAACAAAATTGTAAGTACTAGTTTTAGGCTCCTTAGAATAATGAGTTTGAGGGAGGCTAAGGAAATGACATGAAAAATGGACCATTAAAGGATCACCAATGATTATTACTCTTTTCAATAATAGATATAGTCACTAAAATATATAATTGATCTCTAATAGCTTTTGGGGGTAGTAGAGACAACTACTAGATTAACATACTTAACATCCTTTTGAGAAGAAATATCAAATGATGAAGGTTGTGAATCAAGTTTTAGAATAGGATATTATGCTTTTAATAAATCATGTTTACCATCATCTAACATATCAAAATATTAATTAGAATTTTGTTTTATAAAAACCATTGAAATTTTTATGGAAGAGATCCAATATTGTCTAGTATCAATTATTGCTAAGAAAATAAAGCTAATCTTCTAAATAGAAGGGAACTAAAAGAGATTATTTTCTACACTAGAGGAAATATGTCATAAAAGACCAAATGGCCTCTAATACCTCTAGTAGTGTGCATTTACCTATCAAACATAGTCTAAAGAAATCACAAAGTAACTACTAGTTTGTATGTCTAAAATGGTGACTTTGTAAGAAATCTTACATGAGTATAAAATATAAAATATCTTAACTGATGATATTTCCCAAGTGATAGGATATTAAAGTTACAAAAAATAATATAATATTTCAAATGGAGAGCTACCTAGAACCAATTAAAGACACTCTTAGCCTTAGATTCTAGTGCATCATGTAAACTCAAGTTCATTTAGACTGTCATTTCATGAAACCAATTATATATCTTCTAGAATACATCCTTCTATATTTCACAACATTTGGAGATACACATAAAGAGACAAAAATCGTTGGAGGTTTTTAGAGGCATGCCTTAGTCAAACCCCTATTTTTGTCTTTTGCTCTCCATGGATATCTAATATGGATTTGATAAAGGAAACTAAAGTAATGGATCCAAATATGAATAAAATTGAATATATATAGACTTGAATCCAAATAATTCTAAACAAATACCAATGTAAATAGGCACTGAATAGATCCAACCACGAGAAGAGCCACTACCACAAGAGATAAAATATACGTAGAGAATAAAATATTAAAATAAATAAGAAAAAGAGAGGATTACCATATTCTTAGTCTCCTCTGATAGGATGTTTTATTGAGAAAAATTTGATCATGGAATGAGAATGGATTTATCCAAATAGGGAGATGGTAAAATATATTGTCTTGAGTGAAGACGAAAAATAGTTTTTTTGGTTGGATAGGTGAGAAGATTTGTACAATTTTATTCATGTTTTATTCCATTATTAAAAATTGATTCATTTGGAAGAGACATTTTTTAATCTCAAATTGTTATGAGATGCTGGGGCATTATGCATAATTTATATATGGCCTTGTTTTCCATGGTAATTTTATTGAATTTGAAGAAGAAATTTTATAATGCTTCATCTTTTTTCATTTGTGAAGTAAAAATATTTGAAATCAGGACATATTATTTATCATGAATGTTAGAAATTAACATTAACACAATGCGTAAGTGTGAAATTACCAGCATTAATATTTATTTATAGTACAATTATATAAAAAAATTTGAAAAGAAAGATGGACTTCATTTATTGATTTATAATAGTTCTATTTGGTCATATTTACGCCAATATTAGTTTCTCATTATAGTTAAACAAGATTCAAAGGGTCCCTGAAACCCTTTACAAATAGATTTTGATGAGGATATGGAACCCACAAGAAACAAAATCTGCAAAAGATAGATCACATTCAAACAATATCTCATAGATACAAAAGAAATAACACCCTAAAATTAAGTAAGCATACAATCCCAAGCAACAAAAACAACATGCCAATGCCTATCAACTTAATATGCATAGTTTTTATAAGATCTCTTTACCTAATAAATAAATTTTAACAAGGCTCTTATAACCTTAACATCCAAAAGAATATGATTTTAAGAGGCTCCCCAAACCTTCACATTGGATTTTCAAATGGATCCTAAAACCAATATATAATTTTTAGAAAATTTTCTCCACCAATAAGTTCAAAAATCTCTTGCAAAGTTCATCTCCAAATTAAAAGAGAGACACCCACCTCTGTACGGTAATATAGGACAAAGAAATGAAGAAGAGAATCCACATGTGATCTAACCCCACATTCAAGTAGCCAAAGATAGGAGAAACCCTCATGAAGTAGCTTCTAACCTTTCTTAATAAGAAAATTTTCACCTCAATAGACGATGCCTGGACTTTAATAGTAATAGAAAAAGAGGAACAAAGGAATAACAAGAGCCACACCCAAACCTTAGTCATAATAAAAATTCCTATCTTATTGTGAGAGGACTCCACCTCCATAGGAGTCAGACAAGGATGGACAAAGGGATTAACAACACAAGCCCTTAAAAATAAGACTAGGATACCACAATCTTTAACAAGCGTAAGTAAAGCCCCACCTCAAACCAAATTTTTTTCTATAGATCTATGATTACAAGAACAAGATTAAAAATAAACTAACACAAAAGGCCCACAAAATACGACCCTCAAAATATAAATAATTTTCCAAAGAAAACCAAAAAATGACAACTAAAGAGGAAAAAAAGAACCTTAGAATCTCTTGCCGGCGGTGAGAAACATGGGGCAAGAAACACTAAAAAAATACAAGAAGCCAACTATGCAAAAAGGATGAGGTAGAAATAGAGGTGAGAAAAGCCTCACCATCAACTAAACATTTCTCAATAGATTTATCACAGAAAGAAACATCACTAGAGAAACTCCATAGAAAAACATTGCACTACAAGCCAATATTTAGGGTACAAAAAAATGATTATTCCCTCTAAATAGGGCCCAACCCAAGGAAATAGAGAACCATATTCACAATAAATAGTGAGAACAAGGAATAAAAAGGAAGGTCAATAAAAAAATACCCTCACATAGAGGTATTGCATGAAGGACAGGGGTTAACAAGGCTAAGAGAAGCACTGCTAAAAAGGAAACAAACCCCATCTCAACAAAGATCATGAAATTTCCTTGAGAAACATAGGAAGCTCCATAGAAAAAAATAAGAGACAACAAGAAATAATCAACCGAAATATTGGTTATCCTAGCAGGTAAAAAAACTAAGATGAAACTAGGAAAACCATCCTAAGAGAACACACAAGATGCCACCAAAATAGGGACATCCCACCAACCAAGTGACAAGCAAAAATTGTAGAAAACACCTCCATAACCAAACCATCCTGAACAATATCTAGGTTTGTGCTCCCTTTTCCGATCTCTATAATTTCAAATGTTCTTTATCATAATTATTAGTTACTTTATGATTATATCACCAATATTTAATTGCCACCATCTATTTAAAATATAATCTAACAAAATACAAGATTATTTTTAACATATAAATAACTTTAATTCTTTCTTTAAAATATAAATTATAGTAGGTTAACAAAACTTCAAAATAAGTATGTTATTTTTCATCATCCAACAATTTATTTTTCATACAAATTATGAATTTTTATTAAATAAAAAATAATGATTTTAAAAATGTGCTTCTATCTCAAACCTCTTAATATCTTTTTGTAAAGACATTTTTTCCCTCCACCAAACAACAATAATATACATTGTATTCTTTTACTTATATGTATTCCTTAACTCTCTCTCATTATATTTATCGTTTATAAATATTCCTCTTATATTATATTATATATAATTTGCCCTACGATAGAATTTATTTTAATCGATGTATGTTCAGCTTTAGAAGCAATGGTTTGTCTTCAAATTGTCACTTTGTTTTTTAAGTAACTCTAACCAAATATCCTTTCAAATAAAATTGATTGCCTCCACATGATATGAAAAATCTAGGCCATTCCTTTGTATATCTCTCGGTGAGCTAGAGGCCAACTTGAAAGCCAATGCTTCGACCCGCTTGGCGGAAAGCTCCTGCTTATTGCCATAAAACCTCCCTTAGTATGCAGACAAAATCTCCATCATGACACTCTCCACACAAATCTTCGTCACTTTCCTCACCATTGTCCCCCTTCTATTTAAAGATATGTCTTCTACCTGTTTTCTAAACCCGTTTCATATAAGATCTGCATGTCCTTTCCTTCATCTCTATTTTTAAGCCCTACCTGTAATTTCCAATTTTGGAGGAGGATCCAAACTCAACACTACGCTTCTTTAATTTAAAATTACTTGGTCCATTTTTTGCAGTGACAATCAAATTTAATTTGGTTGGGTAGATGGACATTTTTATCATAGTCGGGATAAAATAAAGTTGAATTTTCTCTCTTATCATTCTCAAAATACAGCTGGAAATGTTCCATATTTCATTCTTCAAAATAGTTTTTAATAACTTGTTGGAGCGGAACAGTAAGAGTATGCTTTGAGTTCGACTTGTAGATTCACACATATGCTTATTTCATTCATTGGAACGAATTGTGGTTGATGCTCACAATTTGTTAGTACTCATAGAGTGTCTTGAAAGGCAGAGTATAGTTTGAGCTGTAGACTTTCAAAAAGGTGTAAATCAACTCCACATTATGAAATTATTTCAAGTAGATAAATAGATACTTTAAGGATGAATTGTATCATTTTTTTACAATTTGATGTCTCTTCCATTCATGTATATATATGGTTTTGGATTGGTAAGTACATGCTTAGAGGAGATGTTATGGGTTTCATAGATAATATTGGGTATACATTACAGTTATGAGGACTTCCATTTGATATTATCATTGGTAGTGATATTAGTAATTATTGACTCCTATCTATATTGATATTCCATATTGGGATGTGCCGAGTATGGATTATAGGTATTGACAGTGGGTGGCACTAAGCAATATTTTCATACTAGCTTTCTATTGAGACAAATGCACACGGGTTGATTATGATTAGATGATATATAGGGGAATTTTTATAGGTTTATTTGTTTCTCTAAATCCCTATACACACTAATAATTGGTACTCATGGCTGATCATGCGTATATCTTGGGGGAAGAACTGTTGTTATTACTTATTATGTCCATTCAATATGGACGTGCAAACTTATCAATATAGAATATAGTATTGAATGCATATCTACATCACTTACATGTGCATACAATCTATTTGTTGTATGCATATTTTTCTTGAGTTTAAGGTGAGGCTTGAATTGATCTATTTTTCTTTATCAAACTGTGGTAACAAATTGGATACATGCTAAAATATTGCTTCAGGGTTAGAATGATTGTTATTCACATGTTTGTTGTTTTTGTTGTTATTGTTGTTGTTGTTGTGAGTTTTCTTTGCAGGTTGGGGGAGCTCAACACTCTGTTATGGCTGCCCATTTTTTTCATACTATCTATGGATTATTTCAAGGAGTTGATCTTATTTATCATATTTGCTAGCTATTTTTGTTGTTGTGAGGTTTTCTTGCAGACTGGGAGATATTGTCTTCATCATTTGAATCTATTGGACCCTCTTGTCTGAAAATTTGTATTGGATTTATGTCTGGCGGAGTTTAACACTCCTTTACAAATGGACTATCAGTGGCATCAACATCCTTTTTCTTTTTGTCTGATTGAGATCCTTTGTTTAGGATGGTTTGGATCTTGGGTTATTGCATGTCTCTAATTCAGCTTTGGTTATGGGGGTCTTGTCTATTTTTGTTGATAATTAGTATGGGGGGTGGGTTGATTAATGTTAAATACTCTCTTGAGTATATGATGTATGTTGCTCTTCTCCTAAACTGTTTAATTGAGATAAGTTGGTTCTTTAGTAAGGATTTCATGCATTTGGGCAAGACTGAAGGTTTTCTTCACCTAGTTTTTTCCTATCGATGCACTTTGAACTAAGATATTGTAAAAAAGTATAATAAAAAAATTAATAAAATGGTGTAGTGGAATAATCCACTTTTATTTCAAAAAAAAAAAAAAAACTTGTACAATCCGTTATATATAGTTATAGAAATGTTTCCTCTAAACTCTATTATTTCTATCTTGTATTATATATCCTCTCATATGATAACAAAAATCATTAGTCAAATATATATATTTTTATCTTAAATTTTTTTTGAAAAGGAATCACAGTACTTTGGTCCATCCATATAATTGTCTCAAAATTCAATTATATATCTTCTATTAATTTTATTTTAAACCTTTTTATGATAAAATCTTTGTGATAATTATATGTCCTCAAAATATTTGAGGATGTGAAAGCCTTAATCTTTTTTGGTATTTTTATAACTATAGATACATAATATTAGTAATAGAATTTACTTGGCTATGGTCATTTACTTAGCAAAAAGAAAAATCTTTGTTTTCATTATAGTGACCCTTTAGTTCATATGGAAAATGTAAGTAAAATTCATCCCCCAAAAGTACTTTCCTTTCATAATTGAAATACAATCCTTACTTTCTTTAATCCTTTGTTCATCCTATCTTAAAAATAAAAGATTTAACTATATTTTTATTACTTTTCTTTTAACTAACAAATCATATTTTGTAAAGTTAAATATAACTTATTTCTATTATCAATCTTTCATATCATACTATATCTTTTAAACTATTTTTACATCTTATAAGTTAGCAAATTCGTACACTATTTTACTCTATTTCCAAAACAGATAAAGACAAAGTTCCACAAATTATGCTTTGTTCAATTTAAAAAAAGAAGGTTCCACTGATTATTATCCCATGAAAGTATTATCTAACACCTAAAGAACCTTATAATAAACATTTAAAACCTCAAGATAAATTCTAGTCTACCCCGGATATGTATAAGGTCTTAAAATTGTAATCCTGGGACCGAATTATCTGCCATAAATATTTGTACGAAAACCTATCTCAAGACCTAAATATAACCTAGGAGTATCTTTTATTAAACAATAGAATAATGAAAAAAAAATGTTGAATATGATATAGTGTTAAACGGCTGAGGCCAAGCTACCATCTGCATCCAAATGCGTTTGCAGCCACCACGAAGATGCACTTAATCCCTGCCTCCGTCTTCCTTGCCCTCTGCATATTCTTCAATGCAGTCTCAGGTCTTAATTTTATAGTTCACTAGGAAAGCATTTTTAAGTTTATGTAGCAATGATGTATAAACTATTATTTGTGTTAAAAGTATCAGAAATTAATTTATTTGGGTTTGTGTGTGAGTATGTGCAGGGCAAGCGTGCGATAAGCATTCGATATCAGTGAGTCAGGGCGCTGGAAATCCCCTGCCAAACGGAATTCCGACATGGACTGTTTATATTCTGAATGCGTGTTCAACACAATGCTCAATTGCCCAAATCCATCTCAGCTGCGGAATATTCAGCTCTGCAGTAACGATAAATCCAAGAATATTCAAGCGTTTGAGCAACAACGACTGCCTCGTCAACAATGGGGATCCAATAAAGGCCGGGGGCTCCGTATCCTTCTCTTATGCACAAACTTATAAATATCCTCTCCAACTCTCTTCCTTTACATGTGTCTGATCACTACCATGCTGTTCGTCTAATAATATTCTATGACATGGCCCTTGTTACGGACCCAGAAAGTAATAATTCAAAACATCAGCCTATACGTGAATTAAATGTGTTAAGAAACAAGTATTTAAATTTCATCATTCAATTTTAATATTATGAAGATATTTTATTTTCAAATTTTAATGTTCATGTCAATTCTATATCTCAGTATGTATCCCTAATAACATTATAATAGATTTTATGAAGATATGATGATCTGTGTTTGGCTTATAGAATATATATACATTTTGTAAAATGAACAGGATGATTTCCTTACCAATTTATTTTAGCCATAAGATATAAGAGATAAAACAGTAATAACAATTGAATTAAATCCAGACATATACATATCAGTGTACAAGCATTGTTTTTTCTATGTTTGGTGATAGTTATTATTGTCATGGAGAAAAAAAAAGAGTTGATAGTCTATTTCATTTATGGATTATATTGTGTAAGATTATGATTGCATAAATGTTTTGAATCATATTTCATTATTCGTCATGAGAATGAAAAAGAGTTGCCAATTATAGATTGTAAGAAAAACTGTAATATTAATGTAAATTGCAACTGAGAATTTTAAAACTAATAACAATAGACTATGAAGTTTGTAATTATTTATTGAATATTAAGAATATCTATGTTTCTTCAACAGGGTAATCTTTTAAATCAGTGTCCTTTATGTGGATTTCTTATTTTTTCATTTCATATTCTTTGTTATTTTTGTGCAGGTAATTTGTGTTTCAATATTTACTCAAAGCTATGGTCTTATACTTTTATTTGCTTTCCTGGCTTTGATGAAGATCTGTAATTGGGCAATTATTGATTTAAAAATGATATATTTATTTATAAATTAAGCTTATGTGCTGATTGTTATCATTATTGATTCTGAACTCCTCTTTAATATATATATATATATATATA
>MU225677.1:1675582-1692014 GCA_018584345.1 Thuja plicata | reverse complement strand
TTTTACTTTCTATTTGGAAGGTTTCTGGGTCACCAAATCTTTGTGTTTATGTGTTATGAATGATTATACTTTCATGCTTGCAATAGATTAGATAAATGAATGGTCAAGTATATACAAGTGCAGAAATAATTTAAAGTTTTAAAAGTTACTGATTCACCCCTCCCCTCTTAGTAACTTGGCTAGTCTTGATTATTTCCAACACATCAACTATCCCAAATATTTTGTTTAGAACTTTCCAAACTTCATTGGGTGTTTTCAAGTTCTCAACATGAAATACTAATTTAGGAGATAGGTTTAAATATAGAAATTCAAATGCTCGGTCACACTTATTGAAATACTTTTCCTTGGCCTTAGCTGCATTAGGTTCTTTTTTCATTCTCATTGGTACCCTATATAAGAAGTTGTTATTTAGTAAAAGAATTAATCTCAGCTTCCAATCATGATAATTGAAAGGAGTAAAGGGTTGTATAGTTACATTAAGATCCATGTTGCTAGACTTGGATAGTTTCTTGTAGAGTACATAAATGAAGAAAGAATAGAACTTCATCAGAAAGTGAGGAAAATATGAACCACAAACACCCCCTTGATTATCTTTCCCCTTTATTTTTTGCAGTTGGTAGAAGGAGTGCTTTCTAACCAAGCCCACAAAAAACACTCAAAATAACAATTTATAATAATAGTGCATGAGTGTGTCCGTTAGATTCATAACAAAAAAGCATGCACTTCTGCAAAAACCAGAACTCAATATCGAGTTAAGGAGCAAAAGTTATGAGCAAATGACTTTTGTCTCTTTACAAAATTATCCACCTTTATAAAAAAAATTATGGCGACTAGCACTGTTGCGATTCATGGCAATAGACTATGATGCTTTATCAACTAAGAACATAGACTTTCATCTTCCAAAATTGTATAATGGCTTAAAACTCTCTAAAACTTCTCTAATACCATATAAGATTCTGCCAAGATCAAAGAGATACAAATGAAGCACAAAAATATAATGGGCAAAGTCGACCATTTGATTCAATGGAGCCCTCAAGTACATATAGGCTTAGAATTCTACCAATTCCAACCATGAAAGGAGGGATGAACTGGAGTCGTAGCAACACTGCTAAAAGACTAAGATGACATGTCGAAATGAAATTGACATATCTTCAATAGACTCCTAAAGTATGATGACTTGTGTAGACAAGTGTCAAACGACTATGGATGACTAACTATGATTAAAAGACTGTGTAAATTAAATAATTAAACTAATACTATTTTTATTTCTAGATTACATAACTTCAATGTTATGATCTCACCTTCACAATAATTTTGTAATAGATTATTAGCAAAACATTTCAAAGCTCACCTTCACTTTAGGATCCAAAGCTCTACAACCTATCATCTACTCTTTCCCGCTTGTTTCTTTTTTGAATGTTAGCTTTGACCTCAGCTCTGCCAGTAATCCTAGGGAGCACGGAGGTTCTCTACCCTAACCTCTTCCTGGTGCTTTCTCGTAGGGATGGCAGTGACTATTGCACTGTCCCCAGAGCCATGGATTCCTCCTTTTCCTCCTCTGTGGTGTCTTCTCTTCAGCAGTTTCAGGAAGGTGGGGATTCTTGCCCCAAACATGTGGTAGAAAACAAAGAGAGTCCCATAGGGGGTTGGAAACTTGTGGTGTTGGGGAAAGAGTCTCCTGACACCTCTACTCCCCCTATTTTCTTGCTAGGTGAATTTGGCCCAAAGATTTATGGACCCTAGATGGTGTGGTTGAAGGCATTTCTACCTCTCTACAACTTACTCTGGTGGGGAGGTTTGTCACTTTCAGGCCCACCATAGACATGGTTCACAGGTGGTGTACTGCCGGATGGAAGGTTAAGGGGAATTTTTCTATATTGTCTATGNCAGGGGGGTTGTTCCTCTTTAGATTTAATGTTGCGGAGGACTATACTCTTGTTTCCACTGGAAGTCGGTGCTATGGAAAACACGTACTACTAATGGCCAAATGGAAGCCAGGCTTCAATACAGAGGTTGAACTACAGAAAGTTGCTCCTGTGTGGGTTCGTCTACCTGGACTTCCCCTTGAATTCTGGGACACGAAGGTGCTCCGATGGATTGGGAACTCATTTGGAAACTATGTGGCAGTGGATATGGTTACCATTCAGAAAACTAGGCTGGTATTCACAAGATTCTGTGTGAATGTGACAATGAATAATCCCCTCGCCAACTTAGTGATGCTTAAATCCAAATGGGGGAACTAGAATTAGGCCATTGTGTATGAGAATGTCACTCTACACTATAAAAAGAATGTGGTAAAAATGGGCATGTGGTAACAGACTGCAAGGTAAGTACTAGGATTGAAGAGTAAGACTCTTAGCAGCCTACTTCAATGTCTCTAGGTGTGAAGGATGGTGAGCGGGACCAGGTAGCTGGGATTGGGATTACCACAAAGGACCCTTCCCCCTTGATGGGGTTTTGTCTCCTGCATTTGGGGTGGAGGAGAAGGGGAATGGAAAGGATAAAGAGGTAGAGAAGGTGGTAGACCTAGAAGAAGGAAAGTTTGTTGAAGACCTAAGGGTGGCCCCCAACTCTCACAGAGGAAGCCCAAAAGGGAAAGGAAATAAAGAAGATAACAATGGAGAGAAGGCACAGGAGTCTGAAAGCATTATGATTGAAAGAGAAGCTGAAGAGATAAGTTTAAAGGACAGGGGGGATATTTCCTCCCCAATCCATAATGGGATAGGACTGGTAATGGAAATACCAATATTGACCCATTCGTCGCCATCAACTAGCTTCTTTGACTGGTCGGAACCTAAAATAAAAAGGGTAAGTGCAAGAAGTTGGGTACCAATTATGTGAAAGTCTTGTGGGCTTGAAAAATGCCGCTAGAAATGGGCACCCATCTTAGGCTCGGACACCTGATCCAAAATTTAAAAAACGGGTTCCCATTTTTTTTCAAAACGGGTGCTTGTTTTTAAATTTTTTTTTTTTTTTCTAAAAACTCATTTTTGCGTGCCGATTTATTACATTTAAGAAATGGGTACATGTTTTTAAATGTGTGCCCATTTTTTAAAATTTGAATTTACCAAACCACCATTTGCATTGGATTTTGGTTCAGGATAGGTTTGGTGGGACCAATTCTATGCTTGGACCTCCAAAATAGTGGCTAAGGCATTTGAACACCAGATTTTTGTCTTTCCGTAATGTTTTGAGGGTCTTTCTAATCAATTATTTTGATGAAATTAAAACCCATTAGAGATCTTACAGTCTGGATTTAAAAAATATAAATTTTATAGTGATATGATAAATTTTACTATTTTTACAATATTTATTAATCAAAAGTGGTACCTAAACTTAAAATAGTAAGGTTCACTAAAACTTTAATAACTTTTTTGATTTTAGGTTTTTGAAAAAATGAATTATATGAGACCAATCTAGATAGAATTTTAATCAAAATTAAAAAAAAATTTCCCAAAAAGTTAAATTTTCATCAAATTATGGTGGTCGTACACGAGAGGTTTTGAAAATGTACTTTATAGTCAATTAAAAATTAATAAAAAAATATATTCAATTATAAAAAAGAAAAAATATTCTAACCAATCTTTGATGTGTTAGGTACCTTCCCCCAAAAGGATTTATAAAAATTCATTTATTTACTTCAAAATAGGGTGGTAGTACACATGCGAGGTATGGTCCTGAAACATACATTTTGAAAAAGAGGTTTATAAACATGCCTACTAAATATATTTTCTACCATGTGGGTATTCAAATAAATTACATATTTGAAAAATAGATTCTGAGCACTGCATTTTCTATTAGTAGATTTTTTGAGATTCAATCTCTAAGTGCCTCAAATTTTGACATCAATTGACAAAAAATTTGAAAAATAGGGACTCAAAGTGGGACTCAACTTCTTGCAGCCACCCAAAACCATAAGCAAGAAGGTGGATGAAAGTGTGGAAACCAAAAAAATAGCAAATGTGGGGAATGAAACCAAAGTGGGTCGACCAATGAAGAAAGGGGTTAGAGCAAAAGAAGCAGCAAGGGCTATAAGACTCCCAAAAAAATATAAAAGATGAAGTTCCTCTCATGGAACATATGGGGCATGAACAGCCCACAAAAATAGTTTTCTCTAAAGAAGTACATTCTTGAGTTCAAGTTTGATGCAGTTCTTATTCAGGAGGTTAAAATCAGGTATCAAAACTTTTCTCTGTTGGTGGATAATATTTGGTCGGGTGCGGCCTTTCTGTATAGTGAAGCTGATGGGGCCTCTCGAGGTGTGGCCACTCTTTGGAACCCTTTTAGGTTATCTGGAAACGTTGTGACCTTTTCTCACAACTTCCTTTCTATGTTGTTTACTTGGAATAATACTTCACGGCACTTGTTCAATATTTATGCTCCTAACATTAGAAGTGAATGTAGTAGAATCTGGGGGGGAATTTCTAACCTCATTGAAGCTAATCATTTCCACCCCACTATGTGTGTGGGGGATTTTAATATGCCTCTATTCTTGTTTGAGAAAATCGGGGGCACACAAGATTACTCATAAAGTATGCAGGAGCTGGCAAATTTTATAAGGCATAATGATCTGGCTAATTTGGATCTACAAGCTAGGAATGAGGTTTACCTGGTCCAACAATAGAAAAGGGAGACACCTTATATAGGTTATACTAGATAGATGGATGTTATTGGGAGGTTGGGATGTTTCTCCCTTGATCATCCTCTCTCACCTTGCGAGAACAGTTTCTTACCACTCCCCTTTGATCCTTGATTGGGAGGAGAGAAAATGAAATGGACCCCACCCCTTTTGTTATGAAATCATGTGGCATTCTCACAATGAATTTGAAGAATGTATTAAGAGATGTTGGAATACCCTGGTGAGGGGAATGACAATGTACATAATAGCTGAAAAACTAAAAATTATCAAACGGGAGGCCCAAAGCTAGAGTAAATCCAGGTTTGGTGACATTTTCCAATGCAAAAAAGAAATTGAGGAGAAACTCAAACACCTCCAGAAAGATATGGCTTCAGGTGATTCTACCTGGAATGATCATTGGGAGGAGGAAGGATGGAGGAGCAAATGGAAAGAGAACCTCAAAAGGGAGGAAATATTCTAGAAGCAAAGGTCACGGGTTCAATGGTTGAAGGAGGGTGACCGAAACTATTCTTTTTTCCATAGGTTGGCCTCCATTCATAAAAGAAGGAACACTATTAAATCTCTAGATGCTAATGGGAGCCATCTTTTGGAGGTTGAAGATATTGGTAATCATGCTGCAGATTTTTTCCAAGTTATTTTCTGAAGACCGGCTCAGATTAGGATGGATGTTGATTTTGACTCTCTTATGGAAGTAATGTTGTTACTGAGGATGACAATGAGGCCCTATTGTCTCAAGTTATTGAGGAGGAAGTTAAAACTATGATTTTCTCTATGGGAGCCTTTAAATATTTGGGTTCGAATGGGTTTCCCTTGGCCTTCTTCCAGCACTTTTGGGAATTTATCAAATATGATCTCATCCATGCTTCCCATGATTTTGTTAGTACTGGCAGCATCCTGAAAAGAATTAACAAAACATACATTCTCCTTGTCCCTAAAGTGCAGGATCCTAAATGCATGAGTGAATTTCACCCCATAAGCCTATGTAACACTGCCTATAAAATTTTGTCCAAAATTATCACTAATAGGATTAAACCCCTTCTCAGGAAAATAATTAATCCCAACCAGAAGGGGTTTGTCCCAAGAAGACAAATTCTTGATGTTTTTATCACCACTCATGAAATCATTCATTCTATGGAGAAAGGGAATAATGCTAGTATGCCTTAAAAACTGGACATCTCGAAGACATATGATAAGGTTCTATGGAAATTTCTCTATGGGGTGCTTAGGAAATTTGGCTTCCATGATAATTTCATTAAAATTATAAAGGTGACAGTGAAAATGGTTGACTTTGTTGTGTTGGTCAATGGCACACCCAAGGGGTCCTTTACTCTGGAAATGGGATTACATCAAGGGGACCCTCTATCCCCATACCTCTTCCTTTTGGTGGCAGAGGTGTTGGCTCAGAACTTATTGAGACTGGAAGGAGTTGGATCAATCATTGGTTTTAAACTTGCCTCCACTCTTCCGCTAGAAGTCTTACAAAAATTTGTAGATGATACGTTTCTCTTTGGAAAAGCCTGCATTAGAGAAGCTAGAGAATGGAAAGACCCCCTGAATAAGTATGCATTTCCATCTAGCCAAGTGATCAATTATAACAAAAGAAAAATTTACTTCTTCAAAAATGAACAGAGAACGCAGATGAAAATTGTGGAATGTCTCGACTGCAAGGGAGCTTCACTCCCGATTACCTATCTTGGTCTCCCGTTCACGGTGAAGGAAGTCTCCGATGAATTTTGGAACTCCATACTGGAAAAAATGCAAAAAAAATAGGCTGGATGGAAAGGTAAGGTCCTTAGTAATGCTGGAAAACCCCAATTACTTTCAGCAGCCCTCCAAGGTATTCCTATTTATTTCCTGTCTCTTTTCAAAATAAATGATAGAACAGGGGAGAAATTGGAAAAAATCCAAAGAAACTTTTTGTTGTCAGGGATGAAGGAAAAGGCTAGAATGAACCTGGTCAACTGGCATATTGTTTTCCAACCAAAGCTGGTGGGAGGTCTAGGTGTGAGAAAAATCAAGGACCAAAATAAGGCTCTGATATCTAAAATGGGCTAGCAGCTCTTTAGAGGAACTTCTAGGTGGAGTAGAATTATGAAGGCCAAATACTTTTCCAATGACCAATTCCCCTTTGGTCAAAATTTACCCTCCGGCTTAATAATATGGAATTTCATTTATAAAAGAAAAGGAATTCTTTTCAAATTTTTAAAATGGGTGGTTGGAAATGGCACCTAGGTCCATTTTTGGGAAGATTGGTGGGTGGGGGAAAAACCCCTCGGAAAGGAAAAGTTTGGACTCATCAAGGATAGATTGATTTCTCACATTGGAGGTAAATTCGGTGACTACATTTCTCAAGGTAAGAAATGGAAAGTTCTCCCTAATGCTTTTCAAGATCAGACTCAAGTGCCGCCCTATATAAAATAAATTCAGAAGCTTCTTGATGGAGTCAAGATTTCTATATCCTGTGTTGAGGACAAAGCCATTTGGTGTCATAAAAAATCAGGGGAGATCACAGTGAAATCTATTTATGTAACTTACTTAAAAGCTATGGTAGATGAAAAGAGTTGGGGGAAAGTCTGGATTCCCCAATTAATCCCCAAGATCAATTTCTTCTGGTGGACAACCCTCCATGGTAAAATTCTTACACTCGATAACCTCCAGAAAAGAGGAGTTCATTTAGTCAATAGATGTGCCCTATGTAAAATAAATGTTGAGTCTATCAATCACATTCTTATTCATTGTCCCTATGCGACTCTGGTCTGGTCCACAATTATGAGCATTATGAGATTGAATTGGGTCTTTGTGGAGGACTTGGACCAATTCGTTTGCAACTAGGGGAACCTCACGGAGGACCCACTTATCAACACCCTTTGGAGGCTGTTACCCCCACATGTTTGTTGGAGCTTATGGAAGGAAAGGAATAACCGGGTGTTCAGAGGGGAGGAAAAAGATGCTGATGGGATGGTAAGGCTGGTTGTGAATCTGTTGAAGGAAAACCTTGGTACTTTATAGTGGAAAATCCCCCCTCCCCCCCCAAGGTTGTTTATTGTTTGGTGGATAAGGACTGGCAACTGCCTCCCTCCATCTATGAGTTTGACTGCTCTAGGATTGTGGCGAGAAGGAATACCAAGTGGTCCCCACCATAGGAAAATTTCACCAAATAGAATTTTGACGGAGCTGCCTCCAAAGGATCTGCTACGGGTGGAGGTATCTTCCCAGACAAAAATGGCAAAATGATCATTGCTTATGCAATAAATCTTGGATCGGGATCAAATAATGTGGCAGAAATCTCTACCCTCTTTAGTAGCCTAAAGGTGGTGGTTACGTTGGGAGTTAAAAGGTTGGTCATTGAGGGGGAGTCCAAAATTATTATTGAAATGGTTAAGGGAAACTTTAAAGCGGGTTGGAGTCTATCTAATCTGCTACAGGACATCTGGTCGCTACTCCTCATATTTGACAATTTCAAATTACAACACATTTTCCAGGGGAAAGTGCAGTGGCTGACAAGCTGGCAGCCACGGGGCTTAATCAACAAGGCCTAAGGTGCTGGAGAAATTTGGGCTCCCTTTCCAAGCAAACTGCCTTGCTTGTCAAAAAAGAAAGTAATTAACCTATAGAGTACAAGGACATTTTTGATTGGATGGGAAAGGCGGAGGACAAGATCATGAGGATTGGGGTGATTTCAAATTTTAAAAAAGTTATAGGGAAGGATTTTAATATTATTAGAATTCTGAAAAGACGGTTTCTTAATTCAAATTTTGGAAAAGTATGGGCTTTTTCAAATTTGGTGTTGACGTGGGAAAAAGCACGAGGTTGGAAGAGCTCGACAAGGTAGATGGGGTTAAGTGGTGCATTGATCATGGGAAGGGCAATCATATCATGATATGTGAAGGCTCTACAATCACTCTAGCCAACCATGTGACGGGTACTTGCCAATTCATTAAAATGACAGATATTACTCCCACCTGGTTTTTCGCCTTGTGTATTTCTGCCCTCTGGTGTTGTGTTTGTGTTTGTTGCAAGACTCTGGTCAAGTGGGTGTTGGGCAGAGTTGTGAAAGGTGGAATGTCGGTGGAGATTTAGGAAGAGGTGAATCTTGAGTACAACTCTGATATGGGTGGTGATATGGTGAGGGTGGAACCCCCTAGGATTGAGGCTAGGTTTCTCAAGAACCAGTGTACGGTGACCTATCAAGGAGGGTGGGTTCTATCCTTTCATGGAAGCTATGGGAGGATGCGATGAAATTATCTTCATGCAGCTGGTAAAAACTTAGATAGAGCGCAAAGTTACAATAAATGATATTACCTTTGAGGTAAATGAAAAAGTTATAGCCTAGGCTATGGGGCTTTCCACACAAGGGAAGAAGTAGAAAAAAATAACGAAGACCCACGATGATTCTGGTAAAACAAGATTCTTCAAGAAATCAGAGGTCCCAGTTCCAATCTCTGGAGGATTCAAAAGGGAGGAGCTACCAAACCCATGGAATGATGTTTTCCTCATCCTCATGAAGTATATTACCCTAGAAGGCCACTTCGGCACTTGCTACAACTACCACTTTCCCCTGTTAAACTATTTCAGGTACAATGATACTATCTCTTTCCCCTTTTACCTGCTTCACTCCCTTAAAGCTATGGTTTTGGATGTGAGGGAAATATTAAAATCCAAGAAGAACTGTTGCATTCTCCACCAAGGGCTTAATCTCCACCTTTACAATTTCCACCTTGCATTGTGTCCCCCTAGAATTGTTTCTTTACAGGGCATTACCACATCGACTTTGAAGGGCCCTATAGAGGTGACAGACGCCCATTCTAACCCCTCATCTTCCTCCAAAACCACATAAAAAGCTAAGATGACCAATGCAGGGTCCACGGGTGGAACCCAAATCACCATCGACTCTGAGGAGGAGGAGGAAGATAATGATAGCAGAAGGAGGTCCTACAGAATTACTACAAACACCCGCTTCAAACAGAAAGCGGTTAGGAAGCGTTATATTGAAGATGAGGAGGAAGAGGAAGATTTGGAGAAGGAGGAGGAAAAAAAGATTTACACCAGCAGGAACACTAAAAAGGGAAAGAAAAGAAGGACTAAGGAGAGTGAAAAAGGAAAAGACCCTCAGGATCTGGATGGGGAAGAGAAGAGCCATGACTCTCCCCAAATTTTGGCAATCTTCACTCTGCCCACCATGGATCTCTCTAAGAAGAAGTTGTTTGAAGATAAGACCGAGGACTCGCAGCCCATGACCCCGTTGCCAACGGAACCCCAGGTGATGGCGGAGAAACCCAAGGTGGATGGGAAAATCAAAGATGAGACCCCGGAGGTTAAGGAAGCAGAGACCGAGAACATGCGGAACACGGTGAGTGAAATATCCCAACTTCAAAAGGATATTAAAGCTCTTCAAAATTCCTCCCTTGATTCGGTCTCCAAGATGGATCTGCGGGAGGTCAAGGAGGAAATTAAAAATCTGGGTGAAAGCTTCAACAGGGTGGCTGGATTTGCGGTCAAGGTTATGCATTCGGTGGAAACCATGCTCCAGCTACTGCAAATGGAAAAGGCGTCTACCTAGGGGAAAGAGAACATAGAAAAGAAGTTGTTCCAATTCCTTGTAGAGGATTGGCTCAAGCCGCTACTGGACAGTGGGGGTAAGAACCCCAATTAGCCTTCTTTTTTTCCTTGCTTTTCTTTTTTGTTGGTTTTCGTTGGCTGGCCACTGAGGGCCTTGTTGTGATTCTACTGAACTTTTTCTACTATTTTCAAATTAATTCCTACTTTATTGATAATCATAATTACTTTGATACTTACTTTCATAGACTGGTTACCAGCTTCAAGGTGAAGCTGGGGTCTGTTAGGAGTAGCAAGCTGGTTACCAGCTCCATGTTGGAGTTGGGGCCTGTTAGTTTTAATTTTTGGTTTTTGATTTTAAAAAAAGGTATTGGCTGCGGGTGTGGTGACCTCCATGATGTGCTAGTAATTTGTTGGTAGTCTGCACTTCTCGTGCTGGTTGTGTCTGTTCGGGTCAGCCCCCTTGTCTTGGCTTTTTTTTTAATAAAAAACAAAACATTTCAAACACCTATTTTTTATCCTTAATATTAAAATATAGTAAATGCTAAAAAAAATATTACATATCTTATTAATGTATTACTTCCACTACAATAATAAAAAGGCACTTGTTTTATTTTTATCACCAATACTAGTATACTTAAGATGCTGAGTGTCCCCATGCCATTTGTGCTTAAAATTAAGAAGTTGAGTGTCCCCATGCCATTTTCAAACAAGTGTCACATAGTGGCAAAGTATTTGCCTAATAATTTATTCTAGTTCTAATATTGGATATAATTTAATAAACTATAATAAATTTTAATAGTAGATAATAAATTTAATAATAATAGAGGTTCTAAAACTATAAAATAATTTTGGAATTTGTATAATGTACACTTATGAAATAATAATATATATTTTTAATTATAATATAATAATTATTGTGATAGCTAAAATTAAAATGATACATAATTTTTTATTATAATAAAATTTTAAAAATAATAATTAATTTTTATTAGTTTTTTTTATTTAACAAAAAAATACATATTTTTGACAAAATATATTAAAATATGGTATCTAAAAAATTGCCTCAAAAATTGCTAAGCTTCGTAAAAATTGCATAGTGCTTCCGTGAAATCAGTGTATATAAGACCCCAAACGTATTAACCAATCAAGATGAAGAAAAATAATTTTCATAAATTTTTTACTTAAAAATTTCACATGTATACTTAAAAAAATAAAAAAATAAAAAAAACTCATTGCAATTGGTTGAAATGAGTTTTTTAAATCACTTGTTAAGAAAAACTCATTGCAATAGTATGTAGCCTAACGACAAATACTAAAAAGGATAATTTGGAATCTATCCTATTTTAATGGAACAACCACCACTTAAAAAAAGGATAAAATAATTTAATTCTCTCTTTGTGGCATTTTTTGAATTCTTGAATTAGAAAACTAATCCCCATTTTGGGCCAATACTTGCATTAGTTAATTCTAAAAAAAAGCTGGAATTCATTTCTTATTCAAGAATAAGCTATTTATGGATTCAAATTTTTCTTTTTTTATTGATTTTTTTTTTAAAATTTTTTTTTTAATCTTTTTCTTTAATCTTTTTTTTTAATGTGGGTATATATACACATGTGTATATATACACATGTGTATATATACACATGTGTATATATACACATGTGTGTATATATACATATGTGTGTATATATGCATGTGTATATACATGTGTGTATATATACACACATGTGTGTGTATATACACACATGTATGTATATATACATGTGTGTATATATACACATATGTGTGTGTATATACACATGTATGTATATATATGTGTGTGTATACACACACACACATATATTTATACACATGTGTGTATATACATGTGTGTATATACACACACACATGTGTGTATATACACATGTGTGTGTGTATATACACACATGTGTATGTATATATACACATGTATATATACATACATGTGTATATATATACACACATGTGTATATACACATGTGTGTATATGTATATGTGTATATGTGTATGTGTATATGTGTACACAAGTTAAAAATACATATTATTTAAAGTAATTAAAAAAATGAAAAATAATCCTTATTCCAATTCTACAATATGGGATCCAAGCACAGAATAGCTTATTCCAGCTTTCATTTTTAGGATTAGGCCTATTCTGAATAAGTTAATGCCATGCACCAAACGGGCCCTAAAAGATCATTTATTGCTATAGGTTTTTTTAATTTTGTTTGATTTAGAAAGTTTTTCAAATCAGATATTAAAGTTCATGAGGTGCATTTTGCTGACATTTCTAAAAAATCACGACTTTGACTTGGCTGCCTAGCTTATCAAAACTCTAATTTCTAAGTATGCTAGTATAAGTAATGGTTTTTAGGCTCCACAAATAGGACATGAAAAAACATGCTTATTTTGGGCACCTCACTCAAAAGAACATGCAAACAAAAATAGACAACATGCTCCCATTGTTATAAATCCATTGTTATGAGACACAAAGGAAGCCCAAAAAGTAGTGAATTGGTAGGATCATGGGGTTAACAAGTGAGAAGAGACTAATGATAAGTGTACTACTGATCTGTGTGGCCTTGGCTTTGCAGGGTGCATTTTTTATAGAAGAGGAAAGGGTGGAGTTAGCAGTTTCAAGGCAAGGTCGTGGTGGGAGAGGAGGTGGTGGTGGGCAAGGCATTGGTGGGCTAGGTGGTGGTAGCGGGCGGCGGAGTGGTGGTGGCCGCAGTGGCAGTGCTACACATCATTTTGGTACTGACAAAGGAAGCAATGGCTTTTCAATTCATCCTCCATGTGTTTCAGTGCTTCTTATATTCTCTTGCCTCTTCATGCCCCTCATTCTTCATGCCTTCCACCTCAAAATGTAATATTTAACACTCTATTCCGCTCTACATTTATTTTGGCTAAGAATCAGTATCACTTATTATCTCTGTCATGGACAACACACTCTTTCATTGTAGGGATTTAAGTTTATTCAGCGAGGCAGTAGACTTTTATTTCATGAAATGCTCATAGAAATATGAAAAAATATTCTGTTGAATTCCTATTTCCATGTATCCCCTAAGAATAAGTTAAATCCTTTCCATTTTAGTTAAAAAATATGTTTCATCTGCTGAATAAACTTTCAAGAATGAAAAAGAATTTGAGAATCGTCAGTACTATTTTCAAAGAGAGATAAGTTCCGTGAATTTAATTGTGGGTATGGTTAAGACATTATCAGTACTAAAATAGGAGTCCTGTTCTAGCCGCTATGCTACTACCAAAACTCAAACTTCTTATGTAATTGTCAATACTGTGTTTGTGTTCTCTATAGTTTTCTTCAGTAATTATCAATATTGTATATGTTTTCTGGCAGTTTTCACTACTCCTTTGTACAACTTACTCTTGACTCTGGTAGTTTTCTGGTAACTTTCAATTTGTAAATTAAGTTAATTTCAGTTTAATTTAATTTCTACATTTATTTGATTTATAAAAATATAGATTAATTCTATTGCATCTATTTAATTATGGGAGGGGCAGATGTAAGAGTTGATACAGTCCTTTCAAGTTTGCAGGCCAATGTTGTTATTCTGAGGCCTTGCATCATGAATAAGAAAAAAATTATGTTTGTAAAAAGTAAGTGAATTTTAATTTTTTAACACTTTTTATTTAAAAATCAGTTATTAATGTGTAATGTTTTCTGCTAAACAATGGCCAGAATTATATTTTATGCATTCTAAATGGTGATTTTCAATACATTTAGCAGTACGTGTTAGTCAATGGCCCAACAGTTTACACAAGTGTTTTATTGCATGGATCCAATGCTTGTTATCCTGCAAAAGTCAAGCAAATATATCGGATGTCTGGATGGGTGTTGTTTTATTACAGCAAATCGGCCAAGATTGGAATTCGTCATAATTACCCATTGTGATTCCTTGAACGAGTTGAAAGTATTTTTTGCACAGTTCAAAAAAATCTTATAGCACTATTTTTTTGTGCAGTTTTTAATAATGGTGAGATTATCAGGTAGAAAACATCAACCAGTGCTAAAACAAAAACAAAAAAAACCATGATATTAAAGGATGTTAAATTTATATCAAGCGTGTTGTTTTGTTGTTGAATTGACAAACGCTGCAAATGTGTTTCATGGAGGATTTTCTTTGAATTTTTCAAATAGAATGGAATTGGAAAGACTATGAAAACTGGTAAGAACAATTTCAAAATTTGTTTTATAATTAACTTTAAGGATTGCTTGTTTTAGAATTAACTCGAAGGACTGATTTCTATTTTAAATTTATGATGATTTAGGTATGTACTTGCACTACGTTTTCAGAATAGATATACCAAGGAAGGGCAAGTTCTTAGGTAGTTCCATCATAATGATATGCTTTATATGACCAGACCATTTACATTAATTGTGATCTTCATAATCTTCACTGATATCTCAGGTTTCTTGATCATTCTTCCATTTCTTTTATAAGACAGTATTTTATCCTTTCTATTATATAAAGAAATCATTAAAAAAATATAAAGTAGTTGTAATAATGTACTTTATATGTAGGCTTGTCAAATAATAGAAGATTCTTTGTCTCTAATAAGGTTTCTTGTTTATTCTTTTTTTTTTTTTTGTTGTTAGGTGTTGAGAAATATGTCTCAACCTTGCAAGCTTTTTCCAGGAAAATTACAGAATTTGTTTGTGGCAGTTTTCCACATGTTTATGCATTGGAAAAAGGTGTATGAGTTGTCAAAATGAGTCTTGTCCATAGTAGAATATAGGTGGGCCATTTTTAGAGCCTTAATGACTCATTTTGTGACTTTTATAAGGGTCTAAACTAGGGGACAAAATTATGGACGGGATTTCTATTTTAATCTGGTTGTTTTTCCATCTTGGAAATGTAAATGTCAAAAATGGGCAACATGTGGCATGGTGGTTAAGCCCATGGTTTTTTAAAACCACAAGTGGTTTCTAGGTTGTAAAATCACTATATAAGGAGGGCTTAGGGAGGAGTTTGTATTATGGAGTTTTGTTGCAAGGCTGGGTGCCAGAACGATGCTGGTGGTGTCTCTCCAAGCTTGAGTTGAGGTGATGCTCTTGTAAGAACTTGCATTGCAAGTGTATTGTAATCTTCTTTGATTTGATAATACATTATGTATGTTTTAGAGTGTGGTTTTTTTCTTCTGTAAGGGTTTTCCCCACGATAATCACAGTGTTATGTGTTTATGGTTATTTCATTTATACTATTGAATGTGTTTCTTTGAATCACTGTAATTCTTTAAGTTGAAATTTGTATAATCATCCTCTCAAGATTAGCGTAGGAAGTATTTCGACACACCTTTGCTTCCTTACAAGTGTTATCAGAGCCTGGCCAGTTTTTGGTTCTATTTGTTGGGTACGAGGTTTTTTGAGCTAATCAAGGTTTGAGTGGGAGCTTGTGCAGAGTATTTCATTTCTGTATTGCAGGATTGCAAAGATGGAAAGCATGTCGGGGAGGATTGATGTAGAGAATTTTTTTGGCACAAACTTTGAGATGTGGAAGCTGAAGATGGAAGATCTGTTGATTGATCCTAATCTATGGGATGTGGTGGATGAGAATAAGCTAAGGCCTACAGATCCAAATTTAGCTGCACAATATGATGTGATGGACAGAAAAGATAAAGGTCTCATAAGATTGTGTCTTGCAGACTCAATTCTGATTAATGTGCATGAAGAGTCTACTGCGAAGAAGCTTTGGAAGAAGCGAAGTGAGATCTATCAAGCGAAATCACTTGTTAACAAGATTTTCTTGAGGAAGAAATTGTATTCCTTGAGAATGGAAGAAGGTGGATGAATTCCTAAGCATCTAGAAAGTTTCAATATGTTGGTGACTCAGTTGACCTCAGTTGGGGTAGCGATGGATGAAGAAGAAAGGTGCCAAATCCTGCTATGTTCGTTGCCAGATTCATGGGACAACCTTGTCATGGCCATAGGGAGCACTTCTATTGTCTTGAAGATGGAGGATGTTTTTGGTTCTCTACTTTCTAAGGAGATGAGAAGGAAGGTCTCTCTGAACGCTAAAGAGGCTTTGAGTGTTCGAGGAAGACCAAAGGAAAGAGGCAAGAAAAAAAAGCAACATGGCCGTTCTAAGTCCAAAAATAAGGGGAGATCAAAATCCCCTGGTAAGTCCAAGGTGATATGTTGGAATTGTGGCAAATCCGGACACTTCCGAAAGGATTGCAAAGAGGAAAAGAAGAAGAAGA
>MU225677.1:1661613-1671815 GCA_018584345.1 Thuja plicata | reverse complement strand
CCCACGATAATCACAGTGTTATGTGTTTATGGTTATTTCATTTATACTCTTGAATGTGTTTCTTTGAATCGCTGTAATTCTTTAAGTTGAAATTTGTATAATCGTCCTCTCAAGATTAGCGTAGGAAACATTTTCGCACACCTTTGCTTCCTTACATTAGGAAAGCATTTTATCCTTTATATAATAAGAAGAAATGATTATTATCTTTTTACCATTATAAAAAAAAGCAGTTAAGTACATTATATGCAGGTTCGTCAAATAGTAGAAGATAGTCTCTAATAAGATTGCTTGTTTGTTTATTCTTCCATTTCTTTGTTAGGAAACAATGTCATCTTTTATATAATAGGAATCTCTTTACCATTATAGAAAAATAGTTGTAGAAGATAGTCTCTAATAAGATTGCTTGTTTGTTTATTCTTCCATTTCTTTGTTAGGAAACAATGTCATCCTTTATATAATAGGAATCTCTTTACCATTATAGAAAAATAGCTGTAATAATGTACTTGCAATATACGCGAACTTGTCAAATAATAGAAGATTGGTCTCTAATAAAGTTTGTAGTTTATCCTTCCATTTCTTTATGAAGAAAACATTTTTACCCTTTATATAATAGAAAGAAATCATGGTTATCTTTTTAAGTAATAAAAAAGCATAATGTACCTGCAATATATGTAGACTTGTCAATAATAGAAGATTTTCATTCTGTAGCAGTCTTTAATATGAGAAAGAATAAGTCATCTAGACTTGTCAATAATAGAAGATTTTCAATTCTGTGGAAGTCTTTAATATGAGGAATGATAGTGGATTCGAACTAAAAATACCAGAGACTTTTGGGTGTATGGGTCCTTGCCTAAAAATTGAGCGAGTTAGTTCTTAGATTCAACTAGACCTTGCACCTATAGATAAATGCTTCTTTTAATTTAATTTTTGCTTGTGAACAAGATTTATTCAATATAGGAGAGCATAGATTTTGTGGAGTTCTAGTACTCAAAAAGTGGTATGTAGATATTTTTAGGGTGCATATTATTTCTTTGTGTTAGAATGTATGTTTGTATGAATTATATAATCACTCCTCTATTCTATATTTTAACTCTTGAAGAAATAGAATGTTTGAGTTTAAATAAACTACTTTTTGCATGTTTTAAATGCAACATAAAGGGCATAAGGGAAAAAGAATTCTTTCCTATTGAAATTGTTTTTCTAATTAAATGTATTAAAAGTTCAGACAGAATTATAAAAAATAAAAAATCTAAGTTCTATTATCAAATTCTTTTCAAACTTCACATTGAGTTTATTTTGCAAACTTGCTAGTGAATGTAGATGCAACTTCTAGTACTATAACACTATATTTTTTATTCAATCAGTAAGGACTTTTTTTTTTTTGATTGAATGGGAAAGGGAAGGGGACAAAGGGGGCAAAAGCCTACACTAGGACTTCAAAATTTTAATAAAAAAACTTATAACATAAAAGATTATAACTAAGGTCATCACTACTATTAACATTATTCTTTTAGTTATAAACATAACATCGATCATTCAGTGACTTGCTAGTGAATGAATGTAGATGCAGCTTCTAGTAGTATAACATGCAACTTCTACTAGTATGACACTATTTCTTTTATTGAATCAATTAAATTTAGTCATAAACATAATATCGATCAAACCACATCAATTTACTTCACATTAAGTTTATTTTGCAAACTTCACAAACTAGTGAATGAATGTAAACTTCTAGTAGTATAACAATATCTTTTTTATTGAATCAATTAGGTTTAGTCATAAGCATAATATTGATCAGCCCACATCAAAATACTTCACATTGAGTTTATTTTGCAAACTTAACATTAAGTTTATTTCAGTGACTTGCTAGTGAATAAATTTAGATACAACTTTTAGTAGTATAACACTATCTTTTTGATTGAATAAGTAAGTACTATGTTTTTTATTGAAACATAAAGGAAAGGGCGCTGATCTCATATAACAAAAAGAACAATACAACACAACCAAGTAGCCTTCAGGCCATTACACTAATATTTATTATTAACACTATTCTTCAGTCATAAATATAACATCGATCAAACCCATCAAAATACTACTATACTTTCTACCATCGATATTGTATTCATTAATTTTATTCTAGACTTCTTACTGTAGGATATATATATTATAAAATAAAATAAATTCTATACATGATGTTGTTCGTTGCCAACCAATGACTAGAGTTATATTTTATGATTTTGGATGCGTTGGGCATCTAAATGGTGATTTTGTTGCATGGATTCAATTCTTGACGCTCCCACTAAAGTCAAGCAAATATATTGGATGTCTGGATGGGTGTTGTTTTATTACAGCAAATCAGCCAAGATTAGAATTCATCAAAATTACCCACTGCGATTCCTTGAACGAGTTGAAAGTATTTTTTGCACAGTTCCGAACAATCTTGTGGCAGTATTTTTCTAAACAATCTTGTAGCAGTATTTTTTTGTGCAGTTTTCAGTAATGGTGAAATTATCAGGTAGAAAATATCAACCAGTTCTAAAAAAAAACATGATATTAAAGGATGTTAAATTTATAAGAATATGGAATGTTAAGTTATTTTACAATTTATATCAAGCGTGTTGTTTGTTTTTGAATTGACAAACGCTGCAAATGTGTTTCATGGATAATTTTCTTTGAATTTTTCAAATACAATGGATGGAATTGGAAAGTCCATAAAAACTGGTAAGAACAATTTCAAAATTTGTTTTAGAATTAACTCAAAGGATTGATTGCTATTTTAAATTCATGATGATTTAGTTATGTACTTGCACTGTGTTAACAGAGCTGATACACCAGTGAAGGGAAAGTTGTTAGGTAATTGCATCATAATCATATGCTTTATATGACCAATACATCTACATTAATTGTGGTCTTCATAACCTTTACTGATATCTCAGGTTTCTTGTTCATTCTTCCATTTCCTTTTTAAGACACCATTTTATTTTATCCTTTATAGAATAGGAAGAAATTTTTATTAAAAGCAGTTGTAATAATGTACTTGCAATATATGTAGGATTGTCAAATAATAGAAGATTATTTGTCTGTTTATTCTTCTATTCTCTGTTTAGGAAAGCATTTTATCATTTATATAATAGGAAGAAATTATTATTATCTTTTCAACATTACAAAAAAGCAGTTTAATACATTGTATGCCTACTTGTCATATAATACAAAATATGTCTCTAATAAGGTTTCTTGTTTGTTCTTTCATTTCTTTATTAAGAAAGAAATTCATGCAATTCATCTTTATATAATAGGAATCTTTTTACCATTAGAGAAAAGCACTTGTAATAATATGTACTTGCAATATATGTAGGCTTGTCAAATAATAGAAGATTATTTGTCTCTAATAAGATTTCTTGTTTATGCTTCCATTTCTTTGTTAGGAAAGCATTTTATCCTTTATATAATAGGAAGAAATTATTATTATATTTTTACCATTACAAAAAAGCAGTTAAGTATATTATATACAGGCTTGGCTCGTCAAATCATAGAAGATTAGTCTCTTGTAAGGTTTCTTGTTTATTCTTCTATTTATTTCTTAGGAAAATATTTAATCCTTTATATAATAGGAAGAAATCATTATTATCTTTTTACCATTATATAAAGAAGTGCAATATATGAAGGCTTGTACATAATAGAAGATTAAATCACTTTGTAGCAGTCTCTAATATGAGGAGTAATATGAAGAATGACAGTGGATTTGAACTAAAAATACCAAAGACTTATGGGTGTATGGGTCCTTGCCTAAATATTGAGCGAGTTAGTTCTTAGATTTAAAGAAAAGTCAACTACACATTGCACATATAGATAAATGGTTCTGTTAATTTAATTT
Source organism: Thuja plicata (assembly GCA_018584345.1). Lineage (NCBI taxonomy): Eukaryota > Viridiplantae > Streptophyta > Pinopsida > Cupressales > Cupressaceae > Thuja > Thuja plicata. The sequence goes on along the minus strand of MU225677.1, from coordinate 1,667,941 downwards.
TTGCTTGTGAACAAGATCTATTCAATAGAGGAGAGCATAGTTTTTGTGGAGTTCTAGTACTCAAAAAATTCGTATCTTAGATTTATCTAGCGAAGAAATGCTTCAATGTTCTCCATGTATAGTTTCTAGAGTCGAAAGTCTTTAGAGGAATTGGAGTGTTTTTGGTTAGATATTTTTAGGGTACATATTATTGATGTTAGAATGTATGTTTGTATGGATCATATAATCACTCTTCCATTTTATATTTTAACTCTTCGAGAAATAGAGAAATAGAATGTTGAGTTTAGATAATCTTCTTTTTTGCATGTTTTAAATGCAACAAAAAAGGAATTAGGGAAAAAGAATCCTTTCATTAAGATGATTGAAACCTTTCAAAAAATTGCAAACTTCACATTGAGTTTATTTTGCAAACTTTCTAGTGAATCTAGATGCAACTTCTAGTAGTATAACACTATATTTTTTATTGAATCAACAAGTACCAGGATTTTTTATTTTTTATTGAATCAAAAAAGAAAGGGGACAAAGGGGACAGGACAAAAGTCACCTGCACTAGAACTTCAAATTTTTTATTAAAAACTTATAACATAACATATTGTAACTAAGACCATCACTACTATTATCACTATTCTCTAGTCATAAACTTAACATCAATTCAAGCACATCAAAATACTTCACATTGAATTTATTTTGCAAACCTCACATTGAGTTTATTTCAATGACTTTCTAGAGAATGAATGTAGATGCAACTTCTACTAGTATAACACTATCTTTTGTCTTGAATAAATTAAGTTTAGTCATAAACATAACATCAATCAAAATACTTAACTTCACCTTGAGTTTATTTCAGTGGCTTGCTTGTGATTGAATGTAGATGTAATTTTTAGTAGTATAACACTATAATTTTTATTGAATCAATAAGAACTATCTTTTTTATTGAATCATAAAGGAAAGGGCCCTGATCTCATATAATAGAAAGAACAATACAACACAACCACCTAGCCTTCAGGCCATTAGAGCCTGATACTAGGACTTCAAAATTTTAATCAAAAACTTATAACATAACATATTGTAACCAAGACCATCACTACTATTAACACTATTCGTTAGTCATAAACATAACATCGATCAAACCATATCAAAATACTACTACACTTTCTACCATCGATATTGTAAAAATTATTCTACTATACTTCCTACAACTATAAAATTTTGAAATTAAAATCATAACATCATACAGTTCATATTAGTCCATAAGGCTATCTAGTCTTTGAGATGCAATAAAACTAAACTAATAACTAACTTGGATTTTTTTTTTTTTGAAAAATACTAATGTTTTTATAGTAATGAGGCCCATTGAGAACATAGAACAAAAGGTGGTCTTAGAGAGCTACTTCTTTATAATTATCATTCAAATCATAACATCATACAATTCATATTAGTCCATAAGGCTATCTAGTCTTTGAGATGCAATAAAACTAAACTAATAACTAACTTGAAATAAAATTTGAAAAACAAGACTAAATTTTTTATAGTAATGAATCTCATACAGAACATAGAACAAAAGGTGCCCTTAGAGAGAAGTTTCCTTGGCATTATCATTCAAAGTAATAATCTCCCAAATATTTCACAGATGAAGAATCACAACCCATTCCTTAGCCTCCTCACTCTGACTATTTTCATTCATGTCATGCCCTTGATCATCTCCTTGGTCCTTCTTTAAATTCTTGCTTAATTTTTCTTTATTCTAAAAAAAGACCCATCATAGCTTTACGCATTAAGTCATCAATATTTTTGCAGAGTAAAGTGATCGCATTACCAAAAATCTATTTGGTATTGGCCAAAAAGTTAACATTCTCCTCCAACTCTAGAATTTTCTTCGAGTTATATAATTTGTTGTTAATGGTGATTTTTTGTTGAAGGTGAAGAGAATTTTTTTCTCATTACCAAGTTTAACTGGAGGAGATTGCTCATTTTTGGTATCTTTCATATTATGGACAGAGGGTCAAATATTCATAATCATCCAAATTGATTGTTAAAACAAGGGGCCCTTCTGTTTCGTCCACCTTTGACTCTTTTTCCTTATCCTCATAATCCTTTTCACCTAAATTAATAGTGGTATCCCATTTTTAGGTTCATACTCAAACTGTCTCTGGGACGCTTTTTATTGTTTAGGGGTACCCTCCAACAAGTTAGCTTTTAAGGAATTTTCAGCAGGGTTGATTTTCATAGCCTTGGATTTTTTTATTTATGCTAGGATTAGTGTTCTCCAGGATGGGAGTACTCTTAATTAGCTATTAAATATCAAGTTTCCTTCAAGTTTATACTTTTATAATAAAATATTTTAGTGAGTTCAAGTTTGATTAGACACTTACCCTAGAATCACCATGTAGTATCCCCATGTAAGGTTACTGGTTTGAAAAGACAAAAGTGGGGTCCCATCATTTAAAGTTGTAGGTTAACTCTTAAAGGGTTTTTTAGAATTTAAATGGAGCCCTAGGGGTGGTTTGGGTTAAAATTAGCTAGTCTGATAGGTGTATTATGGGTTAAGGGTTAAGTTTTGACTAATTAAGTGCCCAAAGCTCATTTATGGCCTTCCAAAAAGTAGCATTTTTTAAAGTGGCAAATTTGAATGAGAGGCAACTACATCCATTTCTCCCCATTTTTGGCTTTCCTCTCATTAATGAGAGGGGACAAGATGGAAGAAAATGACTCAAAATTTATTTTCTCATCATGATTGGTGGGTAGAGAGTTTGTGAGAGTTCCCTTTTAGTGGAAGTTTGGAGGAGTTTGTGAGTTGATTTCCCACTCTCCAAAATTGGAGACTTCTAATTTGTGTTAGTAAGATTGGGAGATTTGGCTAAGGGAGAGAAAGATAAGGAAGGGAAAATCTCATCCTCAACTTCATTCTTTCCATTGCATGGGGAAAGGTTGGTTCTGACTTGCCATAGAAGACTATGTTATGTGTATTTTCTTTAAGCAATGTAAATTCTTTTAGTTTGTTAGCTTGTGATTTTGTGTGCATTTGTTTTTGTGAGTTCTTGTTTCTTCTTGATTTTGAATGTATGCTTGTTTTGGGTATGCAAGGCTATAATCACCCTTGGGAGGGAAGATACCCTTGAAGGTGAAGGAATTTTTGGAATGCCCAAATGGTGTATGTTAGAATAACTAAGAGGGCGGGGTGGGGGGGGGGGGTGAATCAGTGGCCTCAAAAATTAATCCAATAATCCAACCTAGACTTATATCACAAATATAATATCCTCAGTTATCATTTATTCCTACAAGATGTATTCCTTATGTAATTTTATCAAATTTATACTGCTTGGTGAATATATTGTTTATCAATTTCTAAGCTTTATCAAATAGAAGCAATTAAACTTGGTGTTTACCAACCAATCCTGTTTTAGTATTATTTAAAGAAAAACATCAAAGTAATGAGCCATATACACATTTGAAACATGGATTTTTAACGTGGAAAGCATGTTAAGGGAAAAAATACTTGGGACCAATAACCCAAAATTTTCACTCTTCTGAAGTGAGCTCGATGAAGAGCCAACCCTGTTAAAGATTGCAAACACACTGTCAAGTGTGACCTTGTTAGAGGATTTAAAACTATTGGTTAGTATTTTGACCTCAGTCATTCACTATGTTGTCAACAAGAAAAACCTTTTGATACTCTTGAGTATCTCAATACATTAAGGACTGTTAAATCTCACTTGGTTAAGAGATTTTTTGAATCAATGGTTAAACTGAAACAGTAAATGATCTGTTCAATAATACAACTTTAAATTTGCATATTTTAAGATCTATCGTAAGTCCATAATACCTCTCTGATCAATATACTCTTCACTTCCTTTTCTCCCCTCTTTGTTCTTTTTTTCTTGGTGAATGCTCTTGCTTTTATTTCTCAGTGTCTATAGAATTCTTGGCTCTATTCATTAGCTTGTATGATCAGATTTGCATGAAGACTTCTATATTCACCAGAATTATATTTATCACTCCTCTCTTTCATAATGAATTCCTTGTCTCTTTATATAGACATGATTTCACCATTTCATCTCCTTGTGTTTCTTGTTCTTGACGTAGATTCTTTTTTGATCTGCAAATCTTTCCATGCATTGATTTAATCTTTAAAGCTTTGCTTTAGTTTTATCTCATAGATTTCTCCTTGAAAACTGAGAATAAAACTAGCTTTAAATATTTAGTTCAACTTGTCGATAAAAAAAAATCAATCAATCAGTTAACTCTATATATAACTCTTTCCAGCAAAGTGTTTTGTCATTTTCTAACTCCAGTTCTGATTGGTGATCAACTCTTAGTTTTCTCGGTCATTGACTCCAGTTGTCCTCGGGCATCAACACTGTCCATTGGTGTTGTCTGTCCACCGGTTAACAGTGTGAACTATTGCTCAGGTTCACTTCAGTTATGCTCAGGGTTGTAGTGCTTGGTATACACTATGACTGCTCGGGGTTCTCTATCCGTCGGTGTGCACTATCCATTGGTGTTTACTGTCACTTGGTGTACACTAGCTTTTTATGTTTGCCGATAACATAAAATTTATCTCTTTGGTTCTTTGAATTCTATGACAATATGTATATGACCAATCAGAATATATCAAGTTGACATTAACGAAAATATAATACATTGACTGATTTAATGTCTTGCATTTACTTTCTACAGCTCGGTGATCATCAACTTGTCAACTTCAAACATTCAATCAGTTATAGTTCATTAGGTGTAGAGTCTCTCCTCATGGAAGAGAGAGATATGAAATGGAGTATGGGATGCATGTTGTCATTATTTTGTTCTACACTTTTGGGGACCATAAGGGGAGAAATTCATATATGTAAAATGAGAAGATTGAGATGTTTTTATGAGCCTTTTGAATGCATTTCTAAATTATGTATTTTAATGGCTTCTCCTATTTGGGTTCATTTTCCACCTTCACCCCTTTTCATGGGTCTAAGGTGATCCATTGTGACTACCAAGGGTTTTGGGATTTCAATTTTTTGTTATGGTTGTATATATATGTTTTGAAATAGTTGTTTCCCATCGATTCTTGGTTCCCCAAGCTTGGGGTGGCCTTGTAAAGGCCTAGGTTTGGAGGTGAGTCTTCATGGTTAACCTGTTAGAATTAATCTTTCCTTCGTTGAAACTATGTAATTAAAGGATAAACCAAGGTATCCTTATTTATATTTGTGCTCTAGTCCAAGTAGGAGGACATGTCACTATTTTGTAACTTCTTTAATAAGGAAAATAGATATTCCTCCTTAAGAGGAATCTCACATTTGTCACACACAATATGAATGTGACATTCATAGAAGATGGGAGTTACATGCAAACTCCTCCACTCATCTCTATTTAAGAGATGCCTCTCACACACTTGTAGAATAATCTTCTCTTCTTTCTCACTTCTCACATTCTCATCTTGCTCTCAATATTTTATTGAGATTATTTCTCTCATTCTTTAGGCCTTGTGTCATATTCATATACTTCACAAGGGGTTTTTCTTTTTTTTTCCCTTCCAAATCTTTGTGTTCTTGTCTTGGTTCTTGGAGCATTTTGGTGAGCTTGTATTTGATCTCTTGAAGGGAAATCTCTCTCTTTCTCTTAGTGTTTGGTAAATATATTCCATTGCATACTCTCTTGGATTCCTTCCTTACCATTTTCAATTTTTTACTTTATAATTCTAACATGGTATCAGAGCTGGTTTAATCCTTGTTTTGAGTGTGCATGCAGGAATAGGTGAAAGATATCTCCATTGAGGAGAAGAAATCAGATTTTATTGTTCATCTAACTTTTGTTTGCAGGGATTTCTCTCTTTTTTTGCAAACTAAGTTCATTCATCTCTTTTTCAAGTTTTTCTTAAAGTACTAATCCTTCCCTCTATCAGACAACTCCAAGGGAAGATTTCAGATTTGCATGTTCTATTTTGATCTTTAAATTGATATTTAAATCTGACACTTATTACTCCCTCAGTCGGGCAACCACAAGGGCTTTCCTTCTCATGCATTTTTATAACTATCTCATTTGCAGGGTTATAGTTCATTTTCAGATCTATATATTTCAAGTTTAAATCCATTATCTCTATCGCTCTGCTAAGTGCTTGATGTGCAGGTTTATTTATACTAGTTTTCAACATTTGGTTTATTGATTTCCTTTCATTCTTAGTATCTTTGATATTTCATTCTGACACTAGATCTATGATATTAGATCTCTAGATATATTATCTCTTTCATTGATCTAAATCTCTATTTTTATCTCTATTATTATATATTTTCTTCTTTGCAAACTATTTAAACAATTCTGTGACTGTCATTTTGAAGACAGT
>MU225677.1:1621645-1637922 GCA_018584345.1 Thuja plicata | reverse complement strand
CTTTAATAAGGAAAATAGATATTCCTCCTTAAGAGGAATCTCACATTTGTCACACACAATATGAATGTGGCATTCATAGAAGATGGGAGTTACATGCAAACTCCTCCACTCATCTCTATTTAAGAGACGCCTCTCACACACTTGTAGAATAATCTTCTCTTCTTTCTCACTTCTCACATTCTCATCTTGCTCTCAATATTATATTGAGCTTATTGCTCTCATTCTTTAGGCCTTGTGCCATATTCATATTCTTCACAAGGGGTTTTTCTTGTTTTTCCCCTTCCAAATCTTTGTGTTCTTGTCTTGGTTCTTAGAGAATTTTGGTGAGCTTGTATTGGATCTCTTGAAGGGAAATCTCTCTCTTTCTCTTAGTGTTCAGTAAATCTCTTCAATTGCATACTCTCTTGGATTCCTTCCTTACCTTTTTCAGTTTTTTACTTTATAATTCTAACACAACCCTTTGTATAATTGCAGGTTTTATTTGCTTGGAACTCTTGAAGAAAGAAAGAGAAAGCTTGGCGAGAAAAGATTATGTGGTGAAAACATTATTGTGTAATGTCAATGCCTATATGGCTAAGACCATGTATTCAAACCATTTTAGTAAATAGGAAGTATTATATGTTTATTGTTTTATAGTGAAGTTTCAAGTTGTAAATATAATATACGAGCTTACTGCAAGTTATAGTAAAAGGAAAATTTCATCTTCTCAAGCCAAAGGAAAAATGTTGTTTTAGTCACTTGAAATAAAGGAAAATAAGTTCCATTTAGTTTTTATTGTGAAGGTTTGTATTGGAATTTTGGAGAAAAGAAAAGTAATGTTACTACATGTATTTGCAAGAAATAGAAAGGAAATCTTCATGTTTTCTAATAAAAGAGTTGTTGCATATTTAATTCATAGTTAATTTTTCAAGAAAAAAAAGAGATAATTTTTTTTTTATATCAGCAAATGATAATTTCTTTTATGCATCTAGTTTATTAAGTAGAAAAGAAATTCTAAATGCATTTGGGAGCCTAGTTACTGGTTATTTATTTCTAAGTTGATTTTCAAAGGAAAAAATGATTCATTTTAAATTCTGTTATTTTGGACAACAAATAGATATAAAAAATACACACATCTACATATTTTATGCACACATACACTTAATGCTTGCAGTATTTTACATTGTAAACATACATATATATTAGAAATCAAATCAAAATTACATTCTGACATTTAATGTCTCACTAAAATGTTATATTATAAAAGTATAAACTTGAAGGAAACTTATATATATATATATATATTCTCAATATTTTAATGCTCTTATTTTTGTAAAAGTGCCCTATAAGTATTGGGAATATTGAGAATATTCTAGGTTAGTTTTAAGAAAATAACAACATTAAAATATTGAGAATATTAATACACACACACACACACACACACACACATTCAATATTCCTCATTCTATAAATATAAAAGAAAATTATTATAAACCATGCTGGAAATGTTTTTTATTTAAAAAAAAATTTTGAATATACAAAAATATATTAATCATAGAAAAGGGAGTGCGAGGGACGAAAACCTACCCCCCCACTTTGGGTCATGGGAGGCCACGGTTGTGAATGGTTACTCGGCTCCACCCTTGGCCAATGCAACAGTGTAGTGGCCCGACCACCATGGTGGCCAAAGCCATAGTGGGGAGCTCGGCCGCCACTGCGGATAAGGTTGTTGGAGGTAGCCCAACAAGAATTCCTTGTTGTTCCCCTCTCCAAACACCACCGCCATTGCCGCGCGCCACAGCAACCCCACCACCACACTTTAAAACCATAGAAAATATATATATATATATAACAAAAACCATGCCCAGAGAAATATAAAATTGTCACTCATAAAGTTGAAATAGTAATTTTTTCTTATATATATATATATATATATAGACACACACACACACACACACACACACGTTGGTTCTCACTTGCGATGGAAGACTGTGTTATGTGTATTTTATTGAAGCAATGTAAATTCTTTTAGTTTGTTAGCTTCTGATGTTGTATGCATTTATTTTTGTGAGTGCTTGTTTCTTCTTGCTTTTTAATGGATACTTAGTTTGGGTTTGCAAGGCTATACTAACCCTTTGGAGGGAAGAGAGCCTTGAGGGTGAAGGAATTTTTAGAATGCCAAAATGGTGCAGAGTCTCTCCTCATGGAGGAGAGGGATATGGCATGGAGTATGGGCTCCATCTTGCCATTATTTTGTTCTACACGTTTGGGGACCATAAGGGGAGAAATTTACATATGAGAAATGAGAAGATTGAGATGTTTCTATGAGCCTTGTAAAGGCCTTACTATGTTATGTATTTTGATGGCTTCTTGTATTTGTGTTCATTTTCCAACTTCACCCCTTTTTATGGGTCTAAGGTGATCCATTGTGACTACTAAGGGTTTTGGGAGTTCAATGTTTTGTTATGTTTGTAGATATGTATTTTGAAATGGTAATATCCCATCCATTCTTGGTTCCACAAGATTTGGGGTGGCCTTGTGAAGGCCTAGGTTGGGAGGTGAGTCTCCATGGTCAACCCTTTGTATAATTGCAGGTTTTCTTTTCTTGGAACTCTTGAAGAAAGAAAGAGAAAGCTTGGAAAGAAAATATTATGTGTTGAAAACATTTTTGTGTAATGTGAATGCTATAATGCTAAGTCCATGTATTCAAGCCATTGAAGTAAACAAAAATTATTATATGACTATTGTTGTATAGTGAAGTTTCAAGTTGTAAATGTAATATTCAAGCTTATTGCAAGCTAGAGTAAAACAAAAATTTCATCTTCTCAAGGAAAAGGGAAAATGTTGTTTTAGTTGCTTGAAATAAAAGGAAAATAATTTCCATTTAGCCTTTATTGTGAAGGTTTGTGTTGGAATTTTGGAGAAAAGAAAAGTAATGTTACTACATGTACTTGCAATAAATAGAAAGGAAATGTTAATGTTTTTTAAGAAAATAGTTGTTGGATATTTAATTCATAGTTGATTTTTCAAAAAAAATAAAAGAGATAATTTTTTCTGATTTTTATATCAACAAATGGTAGTTCCTTTTATGCATCTAGTTTGTTAAGTAGAAAAGAAATTCTTATTTATTTCTTAGTTTATTTTCAAAGGAAAAATGATTCATTTTAATTTCTATTATTTTGGACAGCAAATAGATATAAAAAAAAATATACATGGTGCACGAGCACCTTAGGGTCCTAGTTTGATCCTGGATCAATTTTGGCTTGTAGGTGGTTCTAGAAAACCACCAAAGAATAATGACTAAGATAAAATCCCAAGGTGTGTATGTAAATAGGAGTTGTTAAGTGTTGTCTTTGGTTAAGTCCAAGAAGGTCCTAGACAATTAGTTTTGCAATAGGTGCCTAAGAAAGTCAAAGTTGGTCAAACAATGATCAAGATCCCAAAATAAAGGGACAAGTGTTATTTTGTTTTTTTTGGATGATTTGAGATCCAATGAAATTATTTTGGATCAAGTTGAGCAAGTGAGAGTAGTTGTAAGACAAATTTGCAAAAGTTGCAAAAGTTGCTTATGACAACTTTGCAAAGTTGTCATGACAACATTTCCTAGAATGTTGTAAATAGCATTAAATGGGTCTAAATCCTGACCTTAGGGTATGAGAACATGGGGATGACCTATATAAGGTTAAATAAATCCTAATTTAAGGGTGGGATGATTAGATTGTACGGACCAAACTTGAAAGGAGCAAGAAATAGACAATTTTGAGTCACAGAGCCTTCATCCACACTTTAATGAATTGAATGGTGAATCTTTGTGTTGGGATTGTCTAAAGGAGTTCATGTAGATAATTGTTTTGTGGTAGATTAACAATTTTTTACTTTTCTTTAGTTGTTTGTAAATTCTTTTGGTTTTCTAGTGTTGTTGGTCTGTATAGAGGCAGTTATGTAAAAATGGCCCTTTTCTTGAATTCCCGTGGTTAGTTCCTAATGGCCACTTGGAATAGATGAGGGAACCCTATAAGTAGTGTAAATATGTATTTTTGGTTCAGTGTGAGCAAGGGAGCTATTTATGCAAGAAATCCCTAGGCGGGTCCAGAGTCATCCGACTAGGAGATTGCAGTGTTGTAGAGGCATAAAGCATGGTGGAATAGATTGGTTTGTGCCAATCGTGAGTGGGAGAGTATAGCATGATGTGACAAGGTCAATTTTATGAAAGTAGAAGTGCAGAGGACTCCATGAGAGCACATGGTGAGAGAAAATAAGACAGACTGGTCTACATGCCCTAGGAACCCTTAAAAATAGGGGTTTGCTAAAATTCCTATGCACAGACAGTATGGAGACCTAAGACCTAGGAAATATTGAATTGTAGGAGGTCCTTAGAAATAATCCATAGTAAGTTTGGTGGGTTCTTAAGGTGGATTAAAAGATATTCCAAGTTTGGTGGTTTCAGGAGGCCTAATTGGGCTAAAAAAGGCTACAAGGCCTAGAAAATAGGAAAGAAAGAACTCGATGGGAAATCTATGAAAGAACCTCTCAAAATGAGTCAAGATGTATTAGAGGTGAAGGGGAAATAGTGTGAACACCTATTTCTATTTTCAAGAATAGTTTGGGAGTGTAGGTACTTGAATTGAGCCTATGCATGCATAGTTGAGTAGAGAAGGATTGAGGAGAGTTTGAAGTTGGTGGAGAGATCTAGGTGGAGAAGAGGGACCATAGGAGTGTCATATAGTTAGAGTAAATAGAATTACCCTAGTAAGGTCTTAGGAAATCCCTTGAGAAGAGAAAGAAACCTCTTGTGAGTTATATCTCCCCATAAAACTTGTATCAGAGCCATTGAAAGGCTTGGGAAGTGAGAGTGCATGATAAAGGTGAGTGAGTCAGTTGGTGTGAGAACCATGGTGACCAATGTAGAGTTGGAAAGAGATTTTTTAGAACATAAAGAAAATAATAAACTCCTAGAAGAAGGTATTGAGGAAATCAAACAAAAATTGGAAGAAGTTGCAGAAACTGCAAGCAAAGTGAAAGAACAGCTAGAAGATGAAAAGGATAAAGGGAAGACTAAGATCCAAGAGAATGTGGAACCAGAAGCAGACCCTCCACTACCTGAGGAACCATTCCTAAAAGCCCTTAAAGCACTAAGTGGCAAAGAATTAGATGGTATACATGTATTCTATAGCCGAATGGATGTAGAATTAGTGATGGAATGGGTTGAAGGCATGGAGAATCACTTTGAATGTGATGGGATTATAGAGGCAAAAAGGTGAAGATAGCTAAATCAAGATTGAAAGGACAAGCATTAACTTGGTGGAAGTTCTTGCAAGATGAAAGAGAAAGAGAAGGGTATAATCCAATAGTAAATTAAAAGGCTATGGTGGCTAAGGTAAAATAAAATTACCTACCATAGGATTATGACATCCAACTGCATAAAAAGAGATAGAATCTCAGACAAAAGGACTTAGATGTGGTAGCCTAAAATGAAGAATTTCAAAAGTTATGCCTTCGATCCAGAATGCAAGAGACAAAAAGCAACAAGGTAGCTAGATACCTAAATGGACTTAGGTGGAACATTAAAGAGGAGCTAATCCTCTTTACCTTAACTTCTATCCATGGTTGTTTTCAAATGGCCCTTAAGGTGGAAGAAAAACTTAGAAAGAAGCAAGATTCAAGCTCTAGGGGTAGATGAAGAGATAGAGACTCTAGAGGAGGAGAGAGGGGAGGTTCTAGTGGAAGGAGAAATGACACCAGAGGTCAAGGATACTTAAAGCTCATTGAGAAAACAAGTGAGTCAAAAAATAAAGGAGGATATGGCAGAGGAAGAAGTTATCACAGTGGTGGAAGAGGTAGATATGGTGGTTTTGCAAGAAGCTCACATTTTTCTTCAATGAAATGCTATAACTATGGACAATTGGGTCACCCTACCTATAGGTTTCTAGATAAGCCATCATCATCACAAGGAGAAAACAAAATTGCATATGTGCAAGAAGAAGACAATACTAAACACTCTAAGATAAGTCTTGATTTAGAGAAGGGAGGGAACCTAATGCTTAGGAGGATCTTGATCAAAGAACCTAACAAAGAAGAACACAAACAAAGGAGAGCACTCTTTAGGGTGAAGTACAAGATTCATGACAAAGTGTCTAGAGTCATCATAGACTCAGGGTCAACAGATAATGTGATTCCAGAGGAGGCAGTGCAGAAGTTGAAATCAAGAAATATACCTCATACTAACCCCTATAAAGTAACTTGGTTGAACAAGGGGAAGAACATATTTCTTAATGACCAAGTATGGGTTTAATTCACCATAGGGAAGTATCAGGACAAGATACTTTGTGATGTGCTACCAATGGTTGCTTGCCATCTATTTCTTGGAAGACCATGGTAGTATGACAGAGAAGCATTCCACCATGGAAAGGAGAACAAGTATTCATTCTAGAAGAATCAAGTCACTTATAAGATTCAGTCCTTGATAGAAGAGGATATAGTGGAAAGGAAGGACACCAATACACTCTTAATGAGTAAAAAAGAATTCATAAAAGATATGAAGGAAGATTAAGGAGTTTGTTATGCTATCTTGGTAAAACCAAAGGAGGAGGAGACACCCTATTAGAAACCTATGCCTATAGAAGTTAGATAGTTGTTGGATCAAGTCAAAGACATCATATGTGATGGGACACCAGCTACACTACATCCACAAAGGGAAATCAGCCATCAAATTAATTTTGTACCAGGGGCATCATTGTATAATAAAGCTGCATACAAGATGACACCAGAACAAAACAAGGAGATGTCAAGGTAATTCCAAGAGCTTTTGGACCAAGGTCTAATAAGAAAAAGCATCAGCCCATGTTCTGTTCTAGTGGTTTTGGCTCCTAAAAAGGGAGGTAAGTGGAGAATGTGTAGTGATTCTAGGGAAATAAATAGGATAAAAATTAGGTATAGATTCCCTATTCCTAGAATAGAAGACTTGATGGATTGTCTTGTGGGTGCTAAGTACTTTTCAAAAATAGACCTTAAGAGTGGATATTATCAAATTAGGATGAAATAGGGGGATTAGTGGAAGTCTACTTTTAAAACTACATAGGGACTCTGTGAGTGGTTGGTAATTCCATTTGGGCTTACAAATGCACCTAGTAATTTTATGATAATGAAAAAAGTCTTAAAAGATTACATAGGTGTATTTTTAGTAGTCTACCTAGATGATATCCTCATCTTTAGTAAAACCAAGGAAGATCATATGAAACACTTAGAGATTGTGTTGAAGAAACTCCAAGAGGAGAAGCTAACCATTAACCTTGAGAAAAGTGAATTCATTAAAGAAGAACTTGTTTATTTAGGGTTTGTAGTTTTCCAAGGTGATCTAAAGATGGATAAAAGAAAGGTTGAAGAAATCTTAAGTTTTCCTACTCCAAAAATAGGGACAAAAGTGAGAAGCTTCCATGGTTTGGCTCAGTTTTATAGGAAGTTTGTGAGGAGGTTTAGTAAAATTTGTGCACCTGTCCTAGATACCATAAAGGGTGGAGTCAAGATAAAGTTCATATGGACCAAGGAAGCCAATAAATGGTTTGAAAGGTTGAAGAAAGAAGTGGCTTCTCAACCTATACATATTTTTCCAAGTTTTGACAAATTGTTCATTGTAGAATGTGATGCTAGAAATATAGTAGTGGGTGCCGTCCTAAGTTAGGAAGGAAGGCCAATAGCCTTCTTTAGTGAAAGTTTAAATGAGGCAAAGTCTAGATATTTATCTTATGGCTTGGAGTTTTATGCATTGGTTCAAGCTCTCAAGAAGTGGAGGCACTATTTGTTGCCAAAAGAGTTTTTGGTATTCACAGATAAACAAGCTCTTAGATACATCAATACACAAGAGAATCTCAGTTTGAGACACATAAAGTGGGTGGAATTTCTATAGTCATACACATTTACAATCATGCATAAGAAGGGAGTGAACAAAAAATTTGTAGATGCACTTAGTAGGAGATTGCTCACTATCCAAGAAATACAGTTACAAAGCACATGAGTTGAAGGATTCAAGGATCTATATGAAGGAGATGCAGATTTATCAAAGATCTATAAGGTATGCACTAATTTTGATAGTCATTTCCATAGTGAGTATTCTTACTTTAGATTACAAGATGACTTACTATTTAAGGGAAAATAACTATGTGTTCCAAGGGGTTCCATGAGGGAGAATCTCATCAAAGAGAAGCATAATGGTAGTTTGAGTGGACACTTTGGGTTAAATAAGACCCTAGATCTTATGGAGATATTTTATCATTGGCCTAAAATGCAGAAGGATGTAAGGAGCTATGTTGAGAAATGTGGGGTATGTCAAAAGGAAAAAGGGACATCCTCAAATGCAAGGCTCTATCAGCCATTGCCAATCCCTAATAGGCCTTGGGAGTGCATAAGTATGGACTTCATAGTGGGGCTACCTAGAACACCAACTGGTTTGGATAGTGTGTTTGTGGTAGTAGATAGATTCAGTAAAATGAGTCATTTTATCCCTTGTAAAACAACTCGTGATGCTATTCATATTGATCATATTTTTTTTAAAGATATAGTGAGGATACATGGGTTGCCAACCAGTATTATATTAGATAGGGACGTGAAATTTATGGGGTACTTCTGGAAAACATAATGGAAGAGATTGTGAACCAACTTGGCACATATCTCTACATATCATTCTCAAATAAAAGGACAAATAGAGGTGATTAATAAAGAACTTGGTAATTTTCTAAGGTGCCTAACAAAGGAGCATGGGCAAAGATGGGAATAAGTCATTCCTCAAGCAGAGTTTGCCTATAATGACAGTACCAACAAGACTATTAGTAAGATTCCATTTGAAATTGTGTATGGATTACATCCAAGGGGTTTACTTGAACTTGGGGACTTAAAAGGTTATGAAGGGATCAGTGGACATGCAGATGACTTTGCTTAGCTAATGAGAGAGGTCCATGAGCAACTAAGAAGGACATTAATGGATGCAAATTAGAAACTTAAAGCTAAATTGGATGAAAGGAGAAGAGACCTATAGTTTGAAGTAGGAGACTTGGTGATGGTATTTTTGAACAAATCTAGACTAAAGAAAGGAATTCCTAGAAATATTCAGATGAAGAGGATTGGCCCATGTAAGGTGTTGGCTAAGTATGGCCCCAATGCCTATAAAGTGGATTTACCCAAGGAGATGTCCATCTCTCCTATATTCAATGTGAAAGATTTGATCAAATACAAGGGTCCCGATGTCACAAAGCAGGAGTATAGTAAAGACATGGAAGATTATGTGGAAGGACTTGGTGCACCTATCCCAACTAAGCCACAAGCTAAGAGAATTCTGCATTACAGAGTAAAGAAGAGGACTAGGAATAAAGCCTATAGGGAGAATCTAATCAAGTGGGAGAAAAAAACTGAATTAGAGGCTACTTGGATAGTAGAGGGTGATTTTGAGAAGCATGGAATCACTATAGAACTTATCACACCTCAAGTACCCTGATGTTCTTGTTGTAGGGGGAGAATGATGTAGGAGGACCTTAGGGTCCTAGTTTGAGGCTAGATCAACTTTGGCTTGTAGGTGGATCTAGCCAACCACCAAAGAATAAGTACTAAGATAAAGTACCAAGGTGTGTGTGTGTGTGTGTGTGTGTGTGTGTAAATAGGAGTTGTTAAGTGTTGTCTTTGGTTAAGTCCAAGAAGGTCCTAGACAGTCAGTTTTGCAATAGGTGCCTAAGAAAGTCAAAGTTTGTGAAACAATGACCAAGACCCCAAAATGAAGGGAAAAGTGTTATTTTTTTTTTTATGTGATTTGAGATCTAATGAAATGATTTTGGATCAATTTGAGAAAGTAAGAGTAGTTGTAAGACAAAATTGTAAAAGTGGCAAAAGTTGCTCATGACAACTTTGCAACTTTGCAAAGTTATCATGACAACATTTCCTAGAATGTTGCAAATAGCATTAAATGGGTCCAAATCCTGACCTTAGGGTATGAAAACATGGGAATGACCTATATAAGGTTAAATAAAACCTAATTGAAGGATTGGATAATCAGATTGTATGGACTAAACTTGAAAGGAGCAATAAATAGATAGTTTTTGAGTTACAGAGCCTTCATCCACACTTTAATGAATTGAATGGTGAGTCTTTGTGTTGGGATTTTTTAAAGGAGTTCATTTAGATAATTTTTTTGGTATTACATTAACAATTTGTTACTTTTCTTTAGTTTTTGGTAAATTCTTTTGGTTTCCCAATGTTGTTGGTCTATATAGAGGCAATTATGTAAACATGGCCCTTTCTTGAATTATCGTGGTTGGTTCCTAATGGCCACTTGGAATCAAGGAGGAAACCATGTAAGTAGTTTAAATATTTTTTTTTGGTTTAATGTGAGTAGGGGAGCTATTTATTCAAGCAATCCCTAGGTGGGTCCAGAGCCATCCGGATAGGAGATTGCAATGTTGTAGAGGCATACATCATGGTGGAATAGATTGGTTTGTGCCAATCATGAAAGGAAGAGTGTAGGGGAATGTGACAAGGTCAAGTGTATGAAAGGAGAAGTGCAGAAGAGTCCATGAGAGCACATGGTCAGAGAAAAGAAGATTAACTGGTCTACAAGCCCTAAAAACCCTTAAAAATAGGGGTTTGTTGAAAGTCCTATGTACGAAGAGTATGGAGACCCAAGACATAGGAAATATTGAAGCCTAGGAGGTCCTTAGAAATAATCCATAGTCAGTTTGGTGGGTTATTAAGGTGGATTATAAGATATTCCAAGTTTGGTGGTTTTAGGAGGCGTAATTGGGCTAAAAAGGCTACAAGGCCTAGAAAATAGGAAAGAAAGAACTCGATAGGAATCTATGAAATAACCTATCAAAATGAGTCAAGATGGATTGAAGGTGAAGGGGAAATAGTTTGAACACCTATTTCTATTTTCAAGAACAATTTGGGAGCATAGGTACTTGAATTAAGCCTATGGGTGCGCAGTTGAGTAGAGAAGGATTGAGGAGAGTTTGAAGCTAGTGGAGAGATTTAGGTGGAGAAGAGGGACCATAGGAGTGTCCACTGGTTAGGGTAAAGAGAATTACCCTAGTAAGTTCTTTGGAAATTCCTTGAAAAGAGTAAGAAATATCTTGTGAGTTAGATCTCCCCATCAATACACATACAAATATTTTATGTGCACATATAATTAATGATTGTAGCATTTTACATTGTAAACATGCATATATATTAGAAATCAAATCAAAATTACAATATGATATTTAATGTCTCGCTGAAATGTTCTATTATAAAAGTGTAAACTTGATGGAAACTTTATATACCCCATATATATCTATAGATTTACATATATATAAAGGTATTAATAATATGCTCAATATTTTAATGATTTTATTTTTTATAACCTACAAGTGTGTGTGTGTGTGTGTGTGTTAGCCCACTATTTGTGCTTAATGTTGAATGATGTATTTTTCTAGTCAAGTTCAAGTATCCACTGTCTTCTTGGTTTGTGTCCCTCAAAAACCCTTGGTTCAGCCAAAAATTGGTTGTTTCAAGTCATTTTAGGCCCTTGTTAATATTTTGCACTCTTTCCTTTAGATTTCTTGAACCCATTAAACCTTTGTGAACTAAGTTCAAGGGAGATCAAGAAGATTCAATGCACCTGAGTCGTGCCCAAGATTTTTAAAACTGACAAATTTCTAAGTGTTTTGCAGCTGTCGAAAGAAAGAAATATTGAACACGCAAAATAAAAAAGCACAATTTTTATGTGTGTTGAGCCACTTTGAACTTCGTTCAAAGTAGTTTGACAATGTTCAATAGGTACATTTGAGTTTAGAACAAAATCTTCTCTAAAGAATATTTTGTGAACCTCTTGAATAGGGATGAATTTTGTTTAGAAGGTGCAAAGGGATTTAAAGCTTCTACCAAATATTAGGAATGACACAAGAAATGATGGTTAATTAATGTAGAATTATCCAAATATCATTTTTTACTTGGAAGTGATTTCATAACACCGCCAAATGAAAAAGGGTAATCATAAAAAATCAAGCTCCGTAGAGGTGGAACTTGCATGCATTTAATACTCTTGTGTGAGTGTCAAATCTCTATCAAGTCACATCATGGGACTTAATTCTGAATTTAATGTTGTGTTTATCTTCTCGTCATTTAAAAGAGAATTAGTAATCATTTTTAACCTTGTCTCTATTATTTCAAGTAATTGGAGAAGCATAAAAAGTTTCAGTAGTGGTGATGTTGGTTTGCGAATTTGAGGTGAGTTCAGTTATTTTCTGCTTATGTTTGAATTTGTGAAGCTATGAGTTTATCCTAGTTCCCCTGGTACTATGGATTTTTCAGTTAGTAAATCATGAAGTAAACCATGCATATTTTTAGAAATGTTTTCAGTTTAGCATACGAAGGTTCAATTATCACTGATACTAATTTGTGTGACATAGATTTAGACAAATTGAAGGAAAGATTGTCTAGTAATGTAGGTGAGCCCTATGTTGTTGAAATTTTAAGCAGTGGCTTGTTAGAGAAGCATATTTTCTGCCCACAAACCCTTGTCCTGAGTTATCTAGGGAATGCATAACAAGATATGATCCTATTGTTAGAATGATTTATAATAACTGAGAGGGGGGTGAATCAGTTATCCAAGGTCTAGATGTACCAATTAAACTTTCAAACACTTCAACCAACTCAGATCCACTCGGTCTCTATAGCATATAATCAATAATATAAACTTGGGGTTTACTGTCCTAATGTAATCAACTTGTAGAATATAAACTCTTAATAGTACAACACATCAAATAGAATTCAGACAAGTATGACACTAGGATTTAATGTGAAAACCCAATATGGGAAAAACCACCAATAACATGCTACCAATTTTTCACTTTTCTAAAGTAAGCTCAGTGAAAAGCCAACCAATTTAAAGGTTACAATACACTTAGTTAAATGTGACCCAGTTAAAGGATTTAATCACCCTGTTAAAAGTGATCCTTTTTAGAGGGCTTAGACCATTCCATTAGAATGCCACCTTGATTAAAGGATTTAACAATATGATTAGGTCAACCTTGTTTAAAAGGATTTTGCAACTGATGTACAATGGTTAGAAAGCAACAACAAATTATGATCTGAAACATACAACTCACTTTGAAAATATAGATCCAATTATAGTTCAAATTATAATTCACTGACTTTCCTTCATTGTCATCTCTATCACTAAGATCTACTTGGAAATCTATCAAGAAATCACCATTGTGTAATCTTGTACTCCTCTCTCCAGCCTTCTCTCCCTTCTACTTAAATTTATCTAATCAGCTAAATTAATCTCTCTCTCTCTCTCTCTCTCTCTCTCTCTCTCTCATAACCTATAATTAGGTTAATCTTATACCTCTCTTATTAGGTAACTTGATCTATTTCCATTTAATCATCACCATAGATCTTAGGGTTTGGTCAGATCCAACAAATCCTTCCAACATTTCACTTCCATCTAAATTATAGAATACATCCTAAAACTCCTTTAATCCATAAATAAAAATAGTTAAACATGTATTAAATGCTCATTTAATTCTCCACAAAAATCTTCCTTATCTTAAATACACTTCACATATCCCAAGAAAATGAACTATATTATCCTGGATCTCAAATCTCTCTCAAACTGCCAAAATAGTGACACTCAGTCAATAGTGTGTTCTTCCACTCGGTCATCACTAGATAACTTAGTAATTCTCTGACAGTCAGCAAATACTGATTCTCGTTTGACACTAAATTTTCTCGACACATACTGGCACTTGGTCGACATTCGCATCACTCGAAAAACACTGGCACCTGGTCGACACTCACATCACTTGACACAAATTTGAGTTCCTTAATATTTTTCTCTCTTCCTCGATCAAGACTAATCTTGTAGTCATCCAAACTTCACTTAGACTTAATATAAACAATATATTACCTTGTCAAGGTGTGATCTCATCAAGTACCCATTCTAGTTTTAGATAACTCAAACATTTCACTAGGTCTTCTAGTTATCTCTCCTTTTCAAATATTCTTCATCAATCAAATGATATGGCACTTTACAAGATATCAACTCTCTTACTAGTTAAGGTTTGACATCAATGGAAATATATAAATTGTTTTAATTGTAGTTTTGAACAATCTCCCTCTTTGGCATTGATGGTAAACACATGCAAACAAACAACATATGCAAGGTTCCCAAACAATCCAAAAAGTATGTTCTATATATAGATTTTCATTTATGTCCTTAGCTTCATTCTAATTCTTTCCAATACAAATATTTTCTCCCTCTTGGACATATTTCTCTAATAAATCTCTTTTTCTAAACATCTTCCTTCATAGTATATCTATCTCAATGTTTTCATGACTTATTCTCCCTCTATGGTATATCTCCCACTTTAACAACAATGCCAAAGACATACATGTTCATTATGTAGAAATATTTGTTTCTAGTTTCCAAATTCTATGCTTCCTCTTTCATCTTTCTTATGACTGTTCAACATCTTTTTCTTAACACTTCACAGCTTTAAGCGACTCCTAAAGTGTGACCGTTGGAATTACTGGAATGATGTACTGAGAGGGGAGGGGGGAATCAGTACCTCTAAAACTTTTTATGTGATTGTCCCATTAACCTTTGTGTCATCAGATTTGTATATTTACCTATTTATATGTTCATCTTTCTTTATGTATGTGAAATCATAACATAAGTTCTTTACATGTGTAAACATTCAAGAAACATACATGAAAGTAAATAACACATAACACAAGATATGATATCGCTGAAAACTCCTGTTAAGAAGTAAAAACTACGGTGGGCATGTCTACCCACAAAACTTCACTATCTACATATAAGAAGGGAGCCAGTTAAGGCTTACAATTTGATCACTTCTGAAGATCTACCCTGTTAGGAGTATTAGAGTGGAGAATTGTTAGGATCTACTTCATTTGAAGCTTTAGCAACACCGTTAGGTGTGCGCTCTATTAAGATATTTATCAAAGAACTATTAAGTCCACATTCTACTAAAGGATTTCTGATGTGATTCACTTGTTAGAATGCAACTACATTATAAATGTTGATCTGATAGTATATTCAATCTCTTATTGCTGATAATAGATCCTATAAAGCTTACAATGTATATGTAATCACCTTGAGTGATTTAATGATACCTTGTCTCTACTCGTCGGTAGCCTTGTTTGTGTTCTTGAGAACTAATATGATTTGTTTTTGAAATTTGCATGAATTCACTTCTTTTGCTTAGATTCTCTCCATGATGACAATCATTTATCAACTCATTACCTATTACAAATGATTGAACATCTATATATACTATTTTCTAGGTCCATTCTTGATTCACACTTTTCAAATTAACTATAGATCCAAGGTTTACAACTTGACCTTGATCTTTAGTTAGTTATGTTTTAGATCCATTAGGATGCTTTAAAACATTTACAATATAATTTCTTGACCCTCAAGTAATGTTTTAAAACAAATTAAAACTCTATAAATAAAATTACAATGTTTTATCTAACATGGAAAGTCAGATCCACTTTTTCTGGGTTCTATAACTGACTGTCGGTTCTGATGGTTAGGCTGCTCTGTCAGTCTATCACTTTTCTATCATTCTTTTCTCTATCGGTCTTCTTCTCCATCGGTGTCCCTATTTTGAACTATTCTTCAGGTTCCTTGCCTTTTCTGCTATGTCGGTGATGTTCAAAAAACTGTACTGTCAGTTTGGTGATTTTGGATCCGTTGGTGATGTACCGAAAACTATTTTTTCAGTGATGTCCTTTATGCTTTGTTGTCGGTTAAACACTTTTTAGTCTTCATTAGGAAATTCTATACTTAGAATTTTTCATGTCAAGCATTTTCATCTCATCAGTTATGCAGTGTGGTGTCCATCGATTATGCCTATTCTGATGACCTTTATCATGTTTTTCACTTAAGTATACTAATGGAAAAACTTAATGTCATCAATCTCCCCCTTTGACATTAGTATCAAAAACTGATATGTGCAACATACTTAATGTATTAGTATGTACACCTGTGTATACTTCATCCTTAGTCATTTTTCTTTTTGTCATGAAATGACCCCCCCTATGCATATGTCGGTAAGTGTAAGTTTATGTACATATGATTGCCTTCCCTTTTTTCTTTTTCTGATATTTGATATAGTGTACATATCTATTTTTACATATTCATGATGTA
This sequence comes from Thuja plicata, assembly GCA_018584345.1. Taxonomy (NCBI): domain Eukaryota; kingdom Viridiplantae; phylum Streptophyta; class Pinopsida; order Cupressales; family Cupressaceae; genus Thuja; species Thuja plicata. The sequence continues at coordinate 1,621,748 of MU225677.1, read as the reverse complement.
CATACAACATACATATCCTTTTCTCTTTCTGCTAATGTAGTATATTGTACATATGTACTATTCATTCCTCCTTTTTTGATAATAAAGGCAAAGGTACTTACAA
>MU225677.1:1586201-1621595 GCA_018584345.1 Thuja plicata | reverse complement strand
ATTCATTCCTCCTTTTTTGATAATAAAGGCAAAGGTACTTACAACTTTTCAAAAATGTGTGAGTGTGAGGCTTTGATTTCCTCCATCATCTTCTCCCATTTTTCTTTCAAATTTTCTAGAGCCATGTTCTCAAGTGATATCCTTACATGCATATCATAGATGATGTCTACCATAGACATCTGTGGGGTTGAGATCAAATTCCTTGCATCTGTAATGTGTTGTTGTAGAGTGGTGAGGTTTGGCAAGATGTGAGTCTGTAGCTCAGTAACCTCATTTCTAAACTGTGTCTCTGCATCCCATATCTCTTGTCTTAACCTATTTACCTTTGTGATCTTGTCATGATGCAAATTTATTTTATTTGCATCAGAGGTTAAAATTTGTGCACTTGTTGTCAGATATGAATCTAGCTGGGACAACTTTTCACTATTCTCTTTTGTGAAATTTTCAAGTGCGCACATTTGTTGAACTAAGGTAATAGCTTCTATAATCATAGGTTCTAATTGACTTTCTAGTTTAGAGAGATTTACCTTGTTCTCTGCCACTTCTTGGCTGATCTTTTCAACTAATTTGTGTTGATACTTCTTCTCTCCCTGTTCTTCCATTGCCTTCTCTACATCTACACTTTGAGTAGTGATGACATCAGTAAGAACTACAATTTGTTCCATGACTGATGTTTCATTTTCAACTTTTAACTCAGGAATAAGTTGATGTAGTATATCCCTAGCTTTTTCAAGTGCTTGGGCTTCCCTATGTGCCTTTTTCATTTTGCCCTGTATAGCTTTTCTTTGACACATCACTCCAAACTTTTGAAGTGTTTCAGTATCTAAAGTAGATACATCCCACTTGGGTATTTCAATTACCTCATCAAGTGTTATAGCCAAGATGTCTTTCTTCATTACTTTCTTCTTCTTCTTCTTCTTTGGTTGAGAGATAGATTGGTGAACTACTATTTGTAGACCTTCAGATTGGATTGATTTGATAGGTGAAGGTCGAGAAGATGAATCTTTGTGTTGCTTCTATTCAGAGTCCACCTTTTGGTTGTGTGAAGATGTCTCTTCATTGGCCTTGGGTGTATCTACAATTTTTTCTTCTTTTTCCTTCATGCTATCATCTTGCTTAACTTCTTCACTCTTTTATTTCTCTTCATCCTTTCTCAATGTTTCATCTTTGTGAATATCCTTCATCTCTATGTCTGTATCTTTTTGAGTGTGTGATGCTTCTTTATTTTGTTCATTACCCATGTCCATGGGTATGTTATCATCTTTCTTAGATGATTTCTCCTGAATTGAATCAATATCAATAGCTTCTATCAATATCTTCATGTTGGTCGGTGTATTTACCTCTACAGTGTCATTAAGTGTGTCATGTTTGTCGATATTACCTTGTGCAATAGTGATATCTTCATCTTTTTGCACCTCTTCTGTAGGGTCTTTTCCTGTAATGTCATTAATGATATTATCCAACCATGTTTCATCATTGACATCCTCATTTATGTTACCTTTTATTGTCAATTCTTCTTTGGTAACCTTTGCTTCATCATCCAAGTCAATATGAGCTGGGCTTGGTGGAGTTTGGCTTTCCTCACTTTGAGTTTTGTCAAGAGTAGTGTCGGGCCATACCTCATCTACAACTTCAGTATGTTTGTGGCCTATTGTTTCACTCTCTTCTCTATCCAATTCCACTAATGAATCATCATGTACATCTTTAATGATGATGTGTTCTTTCTCTAGGCTAGCTTCCTTAGTGGGCTTGTTAAGTATATTGCACCACTTCTTAATGATTTCTTGATCTAGTTAAATTAGCTTCCCTTTGATAAATTTGTAAGCTCTCATTTTGGGTGAGAACTCCTTTTCATATTTTTCTAGAATTTTATGTATCTCTTCCTTCTTTGAATCAAAAGGAATAAGAGTAACAAGTACTCTTTCTCTTATCTCTTTTTCCTGGTGAAGTGCAAATGTCTATCTTTTAGACAATCTCTCTGATAGCTCCTTGGGTACATCATATTCTAAGAATTGAAGTGGAACATAATGGTGTTTGCACATTTTAGCTATTATAGCTTCTTCAATTTTGTTTTGATCCTCTGGATCAAATTTCAACCATTTCCTAATGTTAGGATCCTAAATAGATGGTGATTTTGAAATGTTCTTACATATTTCATCAATGGTCTTTGGAATCAATGGCTCTTTCCCTTTTTGCACTTCTATGTCAGCTTCATCCATAGCTGAGTCTTCTAGATCTTTTCTTGTTCTGTTCAACTTCCTCCTTTTGATCTATTGCTCCTTTGGTGAGACTGATTTCCTCTTGTAGGTTCTCACTTTTCCTTTCTTTAACAGTGAAGGAGTTGCTTCCTTGTTTTTTTTCTTTTTTTCCTTGAAGCAAAAATTGTTCTTGATTTCTTAGGTGGAGGAGGAGGCAGTGAATCTGACTATGTGGCCTCAGAATCATTCTTTTCTATATCTTCACCAATAGGTGACTGACCCTTGATTTCTCCCTCCTTTCCTTCTATTTCCTCTTCACCTTCTTCAGTAAATGCAAATTTCTTGGTTAAGTCCAATACCATTTTGTTCTTCTTGTTTATAATTTTCTTCACAATAAGACCTGATTTAATTTTTGGTTTGTCTTCTTCATAAATGCCAAATCTTGCTTTCTTGTTGTCCACTGGTTCATTCAATATTCCCTAGATGCACTTATTAGCTTGTCCTATTTTGATCTCATAATCTAATGGTGACAGCCAAGATTTTCTAGGTACTACTGGTTTGATATAGGTAAAATCAGTATCTACCATAAAACATGTCTTCCTTGTGTTCTTCTATCAAACTCTCAGGTATCCTTGTCCTAGCTTGCATCTTTTCCTTAAATCCTTTGAAATACTCATTCATTAGGTCATCAAAATCTGTACCTAATGATTCTATGTGCTGACATATCTGTATGGTGACTGGTTTGCTTGTGTCCCACACTACTTTGCCTATGGAAGGAAAGTATTCTTCAAAGTAAAAGAATATGCACATAATTAGAGAACCAAACTTACAAGTGTTTCTCCTTGATGACCTTATGGTGTTCATGTTCTCCTCAAGTTGAGTTAACAATATTTCTTCAAGATCCACCTTCTTTCCTTCTTTGATGATCTTATAGGTTGTGCTCATAGCCATACTTTCTATGATGTTCATTCTGTTGGCCTGAAAGATTTTATATCCTATGACACATGCACCAAACTTAAGTTCCTCATTGGTGATGGTGTTAACCTTGTGACCTCTTTTATCTAATTTTGCACCTGTCAACTTTTCTACTTCCTTCAAGGATGGGTGCTTGTGACCTTTTGGCTTGTTGATTGTGGGATATCTAGTAATCATATGAATAACATCTTTTGTTATTTGTTTAGGCTTATCAAGCCACAATGTTTGGTTATGCATTTTTCTAAGAACTATCCATATCCATTCTATCTTAAAAACCCTAGGAAAGTGTAATGCATTTGTCAGACCTTTCACATCTAGATTCTTGTGCTCTTCTTTTAGGTTTCTAGTTTCATCACATAGTGCCTTATAGGAATTGTCCAGGTCTAGATCTCCTAATTCTGAGAACTTTCAATGTATATAGGACCTTACGTCCTCTACCAGAAAAACCCTAGGTGAGATTCTGGAGAATGCTCTAGAATCATTAGGTTGCGATGCAATTTCTGGGTGTAACTTGTATTTAGGTTCAACACAAGTACTATTGCTAATAAGATTAATCATTTTATTCTTATCCTCTTTCATTTTTTCTGTTCTTGAGGTAGATGCCATCATATTTTGAAATTTAGGGATTTCTGTAACTTAAACAGTGTGGTCAATGATTGTAGGTACTTACTGAATCTCTGTGATTTCTTGTGAATCTTTTGAGTCATGTTGGAATCTTGTTGAGGTCTCACTTCAATCTTCTCTACAATCTCTCTGCTTAGCTCTGCTTTCTTGCTCAAAAATTGTGGGTGCAAAATGAGTTCTTTTGTCACGCTTTTATAACTTTTGTTTGCTAAGTTGTCATTAATGCCCAACAACTCGTTGGTATACAAAGACTAAGTTCATCGGTTGAGGCATAAATAACATCGTCAGTGTAGGCATAAAGTTTTAGGGTAGCTAGCATCTTTGGTGATTTCATAGATGATTATCGATAAAATGGCGATGACAACTTCTATCGGCTCAAAGATCACCGATGTCTGTCAGTTACACTTAGCGACATGGCTTTTGTGTAATGCCTGATACATTTTGGTAAGTAGTGTTAACTTTACTATGTGTGTTCACCGATGCTTATTTGTACCCATTAACCAATGGAATTTTGTTTCAATAATATTACAAATAAGAATATAGTGCATCTTCAATAATGCTAATTTTTTCAATATGATCAATGTGTAATGGAATTGATGCATAATATAACTTGTCATAATGCAGTTCCATACTTACTTGTGCAACTTAGTTGGGAATGGTGATGCCACCAGATCCATTGGATGGGGTGTCATCATTTGCATTGCTTGTTCCAGCACCTTCAGTGTTTGTAGCTTTTCTCCACATCTTGTTTCTCATCTTCTTTATGTCATCAATGGTGTTTCCATTGGGATAAGTGTTTGTTTTTGTCAGTGGGTCTTTGCAATATTTTACCACATGTCCAACCTTATGATAATGTAAACATACCATACCTAGTTTGGTCCATCCTGTTGGTCTTGTAGTCCATTTTCTCATATAGTTGGTAGAGATATGACCATACCTTCCACATTTTGTGTAGTTCACCCATGTGTTATAGTCCCAAACATATGAGTTACCAATTCTTGTCAGTTTATAGCCATTATCAGGTTCTTTTGGTGTCCATGCTTTCTTATTCTTTTTCGAGCATTCCTGATGTGTATGTCCATTCATTTTGGAAGTAGGATAGTACTTGTCCATGTAGGTTTCCCTCTTTGGATTTGTCACCTTGGATCTGCATTCAAATGCCTTGTGCCCTTTCTTGTAACATTTATAACAATTACCAATGAAAGTAGATTGTGATTGAGGAATACCTTTCATTTTGTTTCTGCAAATCTTTGAGGTGTGGCATGGTTTTCCACAGTGATTGCATGACAACTTCTTGGTTCATTGAGTTGCATAAACATTCCTTTGATCGGATTGATTAGATGATTCTCCATTGTCAGTGTACCCTATTCCTGTGTAGTTGTTGACTCTTCTTTGTCCGTCAAGGAAATCATCCATTCTTTTATTTCTATCTTCAGCTTTCTTGATTAGTTCATTGTGTTGATTCTGAATTATGACTTCATGCTTTAGCTTCTCATTCTCTTCTCTTAGCTCACCAATGATCTGTATTCTTTCAACGAGTTTAGTATTTAATGTGTTTGCCTCTTGACTCATAACAATCATCTAATTGGTAATCTCATGGTGATGATCTGTAAGTCTTTGAATCTCAGATTCTTTTTCTTGTAGCTTCTCTATGATTATCCTCCTATCATCAATAGCCAATGTTCTCTCTGATTTAGTTTTTCTTATATCATTGATGACATCAATCATTTTTACCATCTGAGTCTCTTGACTGATTTGCAGCATCTTGATTTTCTCTATCAGATGTAGATTGATCTCTTGTAGACTTGTAATCTCTTCTATTGATGTGTCTAGTGCTTTTCTCGTTGTTGATTCAGCTGAGTTGAAGTAATCTGGGATCTCCTCTTCTTGATAATATTTTTCATTAAGCCTACTTGCCATAATATTTCTTTCATCAAGCAACTTTCTCATGCTTACTCGTGCCTCTTTGTACTGCTCATTGTAAATATGAATTTGTAACTACTCATTCTCAATAGTCTTGTCTAGTCTGTACTTTTCCATTTTCTTGATCTTTTCTCTTAAGTCTTTGATATTTTCAAGAAAGAGACTTAGCTTTGATACCAATTGTTGGAATTAGTGGAATGATGTACTGAGAGGGGAGGGGTGACTCGGTACCTCTAAATTTTTTTATGTGATTGGCCCATTAACCTTTGTGTCATAAGATTTATATATTCACCTATCTATTTGTTCATATTTCTTTATGTATACAAAATCATAACATAAGCTCTTTACATGTGTAAACATTCAAGAACCATACATGAAATTAAATAACATAACACAAGATATGATATCACAAAAAATACCTGATAGGAAGTAAAAACTGTGGTGGGGATGTCTACCCAAAAAAATTCACTATCTGCTAATAAGAAGGGAGCCAATTAAGGCTTACAATTTGATCACTTATGATGATCTACCCTGTTAGGAGTATTAGAGTGGAGACATGTTAGGATCTGGGTGGTCCCACAATAGTGTGTCCCACTTTTTTGAACATCCTGATTTTTGCTGAAATTGCACATTTTTAAGAAAATATGATGATTTAAGCCTTGAGAGGGCCCATTTGAAGGAGTAAATTCAAAATGGCTAGATAAAAGCCTCTTGGATAAAAATCTCTTTGGTATAATCCCTCTACTCCTCACTCACACCTATAATCGAGTCTCCTTTGAACCCATCAAAATGCTGATAAAAAATCACTTTGACATTAACTTTTTGTGGGATCAAATACATTTATTTGAAAAACCCAAATATAGGATGATAGTACTCTGAGAGAGCTTTCCAATGATTATGATTTTTATATATATTGATTTTATTAAGACTTTTCTTTTTAAGTTTTACTAAACATAGGTTGTTTGACCATTTAGCGACTTCTCTATTCAACGCTTCTGGAAAAATAGTAAATTAGGGAAAAAAATTATGAAAAATATCTAGGAAATAGGTATTTATGTTACCTTTCTATCAAAAAAATAATAAATGAATTTTGATATATAGAGATAGAGTTAGAGTGATCAAAGTGAACCTATGTCCAAATTATAATTAATGTCACTTCATAACTCAATAAAATATTAAATATTCAACCAAATTGAATGAAACCAAATGGATTCCCTAGATATTTGTGTTACAAACCTAAATTCAAAATAACTATGTTCTTATCAGTTTTATAAAAAAAGTTATGTTGATCAAAGTGAGTTTCACTCCTGAAAAATCCTGATTTTTCACAAAAATAATTTTTGAAGGTGAAGGAAAAATGGATACAAATAAATTCCATTTTAAAAAAATATATATATTTATAAAATAGAAAAAAAATGCTAAAATTCACTAGTTTACATCATCTTCAAATTATTAATGGTTTAATGACAATAGATGTTTGAAAGTGAAGTTTTTTTTTAGAACGTTCATTTCAGTGTCAAAGTTAGCCAAAAAGTGGGACACAGTTTTGTGGGATCACCCATCTACTTCATTTGAAGCTTTAGCAACACCGTTAGGTGTGCACTCTATTAAGAGATTTATCAAAGAACTATTAAGTCCACCTTCTACAAAAGGATTTCTGATGTGATGCACTTTTTAGAATGCAACTAAATTATAAATGTTGATCTTATAGTATATGCAATCTCTAATTGCTGATAATAGATCCTATAAAGCTTACAATGTATATGTAATCACCTTGAGTGATTGAATGATACCTTGTCTGTGCTCGTCGGTAGCCTTGTCTGTGTTCTTGAGAACTGATATGATCTATTTTTGAACTTTGCATGAATTCACTTCTTCTTCTTAGATGCTCTCCATGGATACAATCATTTATCAACTCATTACCTATTACAAATGATTGAACATCTATGTATACTAGTTTCTAGGTCCATTCTTGATTTACGCTTTTCAAATTAACTCTAAATCCAAGGTTTACAACTTGACCTTGATCTTTTGTTAGTTATGTTTTAGATCCATTAGGACACTTTAAAACATTTAAAATATAATTTCTTGACCCTCAAGTAATGTTTTAAAACCAATTAAAACTCTATAAATAGAATTACAATGTTTTATCTAACGTGGAAAGTCAGATCCACTTTTTATGGGTTCTTCAACTAACTGTCACTTCTGATGGTCAGGCTGCTCTGTTAGTCTTTTAGTTTTCTTTCATTCTTTGCTTTGTCAATCTTCTTCCCTGTATGTGTCCCTATTTTGAATTTTTTGTCGAGTTCCTTGCCTTTTCTTCTCTTTCAGCGATGCTCACAAAACTATATCGTCGGTTTGGTGATTTTGGATCCGTCGGTGGTGTACCAAAAACTATTTCATCAGTGATGTCCTTTATGCTTTATAGTCAGTTCAACACTTGTCAGTGTTTATCAGGAAATTATATACTTAGCATTTTTCATGTCAATCATTTTCATCTCATCGGTTATGCAGTGTGTTTTACGTCAATTATGCCTATACTGATGACCTTTATCATGTTTTTCACTTAAGTATACTAATGGAAAAACATAATGTCAACAGTGACCACATTTTGCATGAATGTGTCAGATATTATATGTAATACATTTCATTTAACCACTATGTATAGTCTCATTTAGCCTTATATAGGGGAATCAACCCTTATTTTCCTCTTAGATACTCATGAGCATCCTTAGTTAAAGCCTTAGTAAATATATCTGCCAACTATTCCTTTGTACTAACTTTTTCAAGTCTTACTTCTTTGTCTTGTACCAGCTCTCTCAAGTAATGATATTTGATAGAAATATGCTTGGTCTTTGTATGCATCATAGGGTTCTTTAAAATATTTATATCACTAGTGTTATCACAAAAAATAAAAATTGGGTCTGTGATCTCCTCCTTCATACCTTTCAACAATTGTTGATCCACACTATGTTTGTACAATTTACTATTGCTACTACATATTCAGCTTCTGTTGTAGATTGAGAAATACAGTTCTATTTCTTGCTTGCCCAAGAGACTAATCTCTTTCCTAAAAAGAATGCACCATCACTTGTTCTCTTTCTGTCATCAACATTACCTAGCCAATCTGCATTTGAGTAAACATTCAGTTCAAACTTATCATTCTTTTTGTAATATAATCCATAGTCCTCTATTGCCTTCAAATATCTTAGAATCATTTTCACTACCATCAAGTGACTATCTTTAGGATTTGAAGAAAATATTGCAAAAGTCCCAATTGCTAATGCAATATATGGTCTACTATGGACAACATATTGTAGTTTTCCAATCATTGATCTATACAGGGTTTGATTCACTTATGTTGTCTCATCAGTCTTTGAGTATAGTTTCTATCCAGTAGCCTTAGGATTACTTATAGGTCTAGAGTCCTCCATTCCACAAGTTTTTAGTATCTCCTTGATATACGTAGATTGTGTAATACAGATACCTTTCATCATTTGATATACTTGAAAACAAACACATAATTTGATCTCTCCAAACATACACATCTCAAATTTAGTTTGCATCTCTTTTACAAATAATTGGCATAAAACATCTTTTCCTCCAAATATGATCTCATCAACAAATATTTCAGCTAAAAATATCCCTTTACCTTTCATAGACTTTAAGTATAGATTAATGTTGTCCTTGGTCCTTGTAAATCCAATCTTGACTAAGTAATTGTGCAATCTCTCATACCATGCTCTAAGGGCTTGCTTCAATCCATACAACAATTTATGTATCTTGCAAACCATATTATTCTTGCATGAATCAACAAACCTGTCAGATTTTTCAATGTATACCTCTTCTTCTAGTATTCCATTCAAAAATATTGATTTAACATCCATTTGATATACTTTGAATCCTTTGTAAGCTGCATAAGCTAGTAGATTTCTAACTCCTTCCAATCTAGCAACTGGGGAAAATGTCTCAGCATAGTCAATGCCTTATTCTTGTGCATAACCTTTGCATACTAGTCTGGCCTTATTTATATAACTTCTCCATATTCATTCAAATTATTTCTAAATACACACTTTGTTCTATAACATTCTTGTACTTTAGTCTAGGTACTAGTATCGACGTTTTGTTCTTCTCGATTTGTTCAATCTCTTCATTCATGGCCAGTATCTAATCTTCATTTCCTAAAGCATCTTTCACTATTTTTGGCTCAAATTCACACAATAAACATGTATGATTTTTCAATTTTATTCTTGGCATGACCTCTGAATATTTATCTCCAAATATTTGAACTAGTTTATGATGTCTTCTTACATACTTTGCTAGTGTAGGCTCTGGTCTCCTTTGATCTTGTTGTTCATCCTCAGATTCACCATCAAAATTTATTTTGAGTTCATTTTGTGTCTCTTATTCTTCCTCGGTAGACTCTTCTTGATGCTCAGAAACCCTTTTCTGTAACTCGGCATTTTCTTGTTGTTGCTCAGTAGCATTGTTCTATTGTTTGGCAGCCTCTTTTTCAGGTTCAGGCACATGGTTGGGCTCTCCTTAGTTCATGTAAGTAAAATATCTGTAATCTTCAAGTTCTTTCTTGCATTCCACTTCTTTCATTTCTGTATATTCATGAATTCTAACATTTACACTTTCCACAACTTTTTTAGTGTTATAATTCAAACACTTATATGCTTTTCTCTTAGTGCGATAACCTAGGAATATGCCTTCATCACTCTTAGCATCAAGTTTTTCGTTTCTATTGTCCTTCAGTAAATAACATTTTCTCCCAAAAAATTTAAAATATTTTAGATTAGGTGCATAACCATACCATAACTCATAAGGTGTAATATCAGTACCTTTCTTGACTTGGACTTGGTTCAAGGTATAGACTATTGTACTTACAACTTCTCTCCAGTACTTTTATGCAACATTATTTTCTATCATCAGTGTTCCAGCACAATCCATTATTGATCTATTCCTTCTCTTGGCTATGTCATTTTGTGGGGGATTCCTTGGAGTAGACATATTTCTTTTAATTCCTCTATCATTGTATAATAAGTTGAACTCATTAGATATAAACTCTCCTCCTCTATTAGATCTTAAACATCTCAAGATATTACCTGTCTCTTTTTCAAAATTTTCCAAATACCACTTAAACAACTAAAAAGCATCATATTTTTCTTTGAGAAACATGAGAGTCATCATTCTAGAGTAATCATCAACAAACAGTATGAAATATCTATCACCTCAGTATCTTTGTACACCAGTAGGTCCACAAAGTTCAGTATGAACCAATTCCAGAACATTATGAGAAGTATAGGTTTTGCTCTTAAAACTAGACTTTGTCATTTTTCCCAACTGACATTGCTTACACATAACATTATCAGATTCTTCAATCTTGGTAACCCTCTTACTCTTTTAATCTTACTAATGTTTACCAAATTGTCAAAGTTCACATGACATAACCTCTTATGTCATAACCATATATCATCATATTGTACAAAAAAACATGTCTCATCAGATAAATCTAGATAGAAAAAATTACCTCTTGTCTTTTATCCACTTCCAATCAGTTCACCAGTAGCATCAAATATTTTAGCCTTTCTGTGATGAAAATCAACTCGGCATCCAAAAGTATTCAGCTGAGAAACACTAAAAAAATTATAGTTTATTCCTTCAATCCAATAAGCATTTCCACATGTAATCTTATCAGTCAATTTTATTGATCATTTTCCTTTCACAAGACATGGTTTGTCATTTTCAAATTTAACACTACCACCTTTGCAATAGTTTAAGGTTTCAAACTTACTTTTATCACCAATCATGTGATGTGAGAATCCATTATCAATTATCCATCTATCACCTTTACTCATATATGAAATACGTGTAGTTTTCTCATCTTCCTCATAATCATCTTTCATAACAACATAAATAACTTCTATATCACTATCACCAGATTTATCAGATTCACTATCAGTTTCTTCTTTAGCAATATAGCAGGATTTCTTACCTTTGTCTTTATAGTCCTTATACCTTCTGAAATATTTGTCTTCCCTTTTGTCTTTATACTTTCTTGTTGTTCTCTCATCCTTATCATTCCTTTGAGGACATCTTGCAGCAATACGGCCAACTTCGTTACATAAAAAATAGATTATAGGAAGTTTACCTTTGAATTTTTCTTCCTCTCGGTAGTCTTCTAGCCATGAGTGCTTCAAGTTCATCAATATCTTCATCAGAAGTTTCACTGTCACTATTCATAAGTCTTTCTTTTCCTTTCTTTGATTTATGAAGATTCAATTGTGATTTGAATGCAGAATCAACATGGTGAGGAGTGAAATTATCAAAAATTGACATTTCAAAAGTAGTAAGTCTACCAACTAGACCTTCCGGTGTTAAGTTGTTACCAGGAGTACATCTCAGTTCTTGTATAGAAGATACTCTAATAACATATATAGGAAGTAAGGTTCTCATTACCTTGCTAATAATAGTATCATCACTAATAGTTCCATTTTCTCCTCTAATAGCATTTACAACCTCCTTAACTTGGCTACAATACTAAATAATAGTTTCACCATCTTGCATTCTCATCTCATCAAACTTACCTCTCAAGATTTCAGATTTGGCTCACAATACATTTTTATCACCTCCATATATAGTTTCCAGTGTATCCCACATTTATTTTATGGTTTTTCAATCTTTTATGTCTTCAAATTCAGGATAGCTTAGGGTTGATGCAATCTCCAACATTGCTTGGTTGTTTTCTTGTCTCTATTTCATGTACTAAGCTGTCATAGCAGTAGGTACTTAAATGAAATCATGTTCCACATAGTGTTTTGCAGCATCCACAATTCCAGCTAGGTGTAACTTCAACAAAATTTTCCATGTAGGGAAATTATCCTTGTTCAGCCTTGGTAGCTCCTTCTTATACCTCTTGATCTTTAGCTTAAAGTACCTTCAAACTTTTCTCTATAAGAACCACAAATCTCTGTTACCAAGTTTTAGAATGATTTAGAATAACTGAGAGGAGAGGTGAATCAGTTATCCAAGGTCCAGATGTACCAATTGAACTTTCAAAAACTTCAACCAACTCAGATCCACTCAGTCTCGATAGCATATAATCAATAATATAGACTTGTAGTTTACTGTCCTAATGTAATCAACTTGTAGAATATAAACTCTTAATAGTACAACACATCAAATAAAATTTACACAAGTATGACACCAGGATTTAACGTGGAAACCCAATATGGGAAAAACCACCAGTAATATGCAACAAATTTTTCACTCTTCTGAAGTGATCTCTATGAAAAACCAACCCGATTAAAGGTTACATAACACACTATTAAATGTGACCCAGTTAAAGGATTTAATCACCCTGTTAAAAGTGAGCCTTTTTAGAGGGCTTAGACCATTCCATTAGTATGTCACCTTTTTTAAAGGATTTAATAATATGACTATTAGGTAAACCTTGTTTAAAAGGATTTTGCAACTGATACAATGGTTAGAAAGTAATAGAAAATTGTTATCTAAAACATACAACTCACTTTGCAAATACAGATCCAATTATAGCTCAAATGCTAATTCAGTGAGTGGGCTTCATTCTCATCTCTATCACTTAGATCTACTAGAAAATCCTCTAAGAAATCACCACTGTGCATTCCTAATCTACTCTCTTCAGCCTTCTCTTCCTTCTTATTAGATTTAGCCAATCAATTGAATTAACCTCATACCACTCTCTCTCATAACCTACAATTAGGTTAATCTTATACCTCTCTGATAAGGTAACTTGATCTTTTGCCACTTAATCATCACCGTAGATATTAGGGTTTGGTCAATCTAGTGAATCCTTCCAACATTTCATTTCCATCTAAATTGTACAATACATCCTAAAAATCCTTTTTGAATCCATACATAATAATGGTTAAACTTATATTAAATTCTCATTTAATTCTAGACAAAAATCTTCCTTATCTTAAATACGCTTCACATATCCAAAGAAAATCAACTATGTTGGTTGGGATCTCAAATCTCTCTCAAACTATCAAAATATTGACACTCGGTCAATACTGTGTTCTTCCACTTGGTCATCACTAGATAACTCGGTAATCTCTGACACTCAGAAAATATTTATGCTCAATCGATACTAAATTTTCTTGGCACACACTTGCGCTCAGTTGACACTCACATCACTCAGCACAAACTTAAGTTCCTTAATCTTCTGCTTTGTTACTCGGTCATGACTAATCTTGTAGTCATCCAAGCTAAACTTAGACTTAAGATAAAAAATATATTACCTTGTCAAGGTGCGATCTCATCAAGTACCCTTGTAGTTTCACATAACTCAACCATTTCACCAGGTCTTCTTATTATCTCTCCTTTTCAAATCTTCTTCATTAATCAATTGATGTGGCACTTTACAAGATATAAAATGTCTTACGAGGTAATTTTTGACATCAATGGAAAAATAACAATTGTTTCAATTGTAGTTTCCAACATCTATCTCAGAGACCATTAAAAGAAGAAATGGTGAAACCCTTTTGGCCATAAATAGGGAGATCATTGCATCAGTTTTTAGAATTCCCGAAGAGATTTTAATAGATTTATGCCCCGCTCAAACCATTGTTAAATTTAATGAAGACAGAGACATGCATAGAAACATTATAGCCAAATAGTGGTTATTGAAACCCCAAAAAGGTGGTTCCAAGCTACCTAAACGTCCTAATAAAGACCATATGAAATCACATGTACATGATATTATGCTCTTGCTTCATAGAACTAGAGTTTCAGCTAAGGAATATGATTATGGGGAATGGATTTAATATTATGTGCAGATTATTTTAGATGAGAAGCAGTAGTTGGACTGGAGTGAGCTTATCACAGACTCAATGAGAGAACAACTTAACATGGCACAAATTTTAGGATAAAATTTCTTTGTCTTCCTATATAATTTTTGGTTTTTCTTGTTTTGGGGAAATCAAGGGCATTCTGAATGAACCATCTATGGAAGGTATCACCATATACAATTATTACCCTCTTCTTCAAAAGGAAAAATCTCTGTAAGATTTTTTTATTTATGAATAGTGCCTTTTCAATTAATAAAATATCAAAGTTACATATCCACAAAAAAGGGGCCAGGGGACATAAAAATCACCCCGCATAGTTCACACAGCCAAGCCGGAAAAATAGCACAACTATTCATAATAAAAAAATAGGCATATAGCCATTATGCAGCAAGAGCAGTGGCAGAAGGAGGAGGATCTTTATCATCAGAACCCCACACATTATTGGGGTTAACAGGAGGGTCGGGAAGTGACCACCCATAATCTTTAGCTTCTTCTTTATCTTTCTCTTCCACCCTGGGTGGCGAAATGGCCAAAGCCAGGTGAGGAAACTTGGAAGAGGTGGCATGATGCTAATCAGAGCCACGACAATAACCAGGAGCATCAGGAGGGGCAGACTGAGCTAGAGTTGGAGACCACCCAGAATAATGATGAGGTGGAGAAGTCAAGTGGTGCCACCATCCATCTCCGCCACCTCTCGAAGAGTGGTGGCAGGGTGCCTGCAAATGTGGGGTGTGTGAATGGCGCACCGAGGAGCTACGCCTATGGTGGCAGCCTCTACAAGGAGTACCCTCAACAGAAGTGGCATCAAGAGGAACCCGGGCAATAGTACAGGGAGAATTTCCCCAATGATTGAGCAGCTCCTATATTTGAGCCACTTCTAGAGCCACTTTATTGGCCTGAACTTGAATCTTCATCATAACATTATTACAAATGCAAGCCTTGTTATACAGAGCAACATTTGTATCAAGAAAGCTGTGAGAAAAATAACAGCATTCCTATCTTTCCATAACGTGAACAAAATATCCATCCTGAAAGTATGCCAAATCTGGGTAAACTTGGAGAAAAGTCTAGGGGAATCTCCTAAGACAATCATGTGCCAAGAAAAATGCTCAGGCTAAAACGGCTTGAAGAAATCACGAATCCACTGCCAATACTGTTGAGCTCTCCTACAAAACCAGAAGATGTGCAAAAAAGATTCAAGGTGACCATTGAATGGACATCGAGGGTCATGAACATGCAGATGTTTGAGCCTACGGCCCACTGGGAGCCCTTGAAAAAGTATACACCAAGAAAAAAGAGCCATCTTAGGCTCCGTAATGGCAGCCCAAATGGTTTGAAAGTGAGAGCTCCAGTGAGAAGTGGAAGAATGAAGATGCCATCTCTAATTAAGGGTATCCACCATCAAAAGATGGGGGGACAACCACCTATAGCCCAGCCTTGGTTTATAATTGTTGAAAGGCATGGCAGGATACCATTTCCAATCCTTTCACCATGGCCTAATAGATTGAATGCCAATCTTATGAAGCAAGTTGGCAGAAATCATAGAAACCAAAAGATCAAAATTCTGGCAATTAGAATGAGCCAAATGATACTGCACATGCATATCCTCCCATGATTGGAGACCCATAGAGGCTCTAGAGAAGAGGTCCTTGGGAGTCTGGATGCCACATTTGAAAAAATGCAGAGCACTAGTCCCTTGGGTCTTGGCCAGAGGGATGCCTTGAATAGAAAACAACGAAGACCACTAGAGGCTCTGTTGATTAAAAGAAAGACCATTGTGAAAGGAATCACCATCCCATCAGAGCCAAGGCTTAATAGCTTCCCAAGCTTTCCAAATTCTCTTGATGATGAAGGTACCTTAGATTTTAACAGGTTCTTTCATAATGAGCAAGGTCTGGAGACCAATGCCCTTCCAATCTGGCCTATGAATTGGGAATCCAGAAGAGATGCAGTGCCTAAAAAGAATTTTCTAGGCCTCATCACCAATAAGAGCATGGGCCTTCTTCTGAGTGGAGAGAAGGCCAAGGCCTCCAGAGTCACGAGGAAGGCAACAGAACTCCTAGGCAACCCTATGGAAACCATGGCCGTCAGCACCGGAGGCCCAAAGAAAATCTCAAAGCAAACACTCTAGCTTGAGATAAGAAGCCTTAGAGGGAGCCCAACAAGAGGAGTAGTAGACATGAGTAGTAGCCAAAACTTTGGAACAAATCTTAAACTTTTCAGCAAGGGAAAGAGGCTTGCAAATCCAATATTGCAGCTTTTTTTCAATCTTGGTAATCACAGCATTCCATAAATCCACAAAGGAGCCATGGAAAGCAAAGGGACTGCCCAAGAAATGAAAAAATTCCCCATGCTGAACCTATTTCTAGCCAAAATTGTTAAGCCAGGCAGGGGCTGGAAGAAAAGACTATCTGAAAGAAAGGGATTTAGACCATTGAATAGTAGATCTAGAGGCTTGACAAAAGGTGTCCAGGCACTGCAAGGCATTGGATATGTTCTCCTCATCCTCAATAAGAGTGAGAAAGGATTCATCAGCAAAGTGACCATTAACAAGCTGGGAAGAGGAATCAGGAAGGGAAATGCCACAAACTAAACCAGAGGAAATAGAGTTGGCAAGCAAGTACCCAAAGCCTTCAGCAGCAAGCACATATAAGGCAGGAGACAACGGACAACCTTGCTAGATGGATCAAAAAATCCCAAAAGTATTAGATTGGGACCCATTGATGGTAATGCATGTAGAGGCATTGCCAAAAAGCATTTCCATGGACTGCAAGAAGTGAGGACCAAACCCAAGAGCTTGAATCATAGCAAGAATAAAAGGCCATTCAATGTGGTCATATTCTTTAGCAAAACCAATTTTGAGAAATAGGGTAGCTTTCTTAGAATGGCGAGCCCATTCCATCCCTTCCTAGACAGTAATAATATTGTCAAGAATATACCTGGACTTAATAAAACCAGTTTGCTCAGGGTGGACAATAAGAGATAGGAGATGTCTGATTTTAAGAGCTAATGCTTTGGCAATAATCTTGTAGGAGACATTCAACAAGGTGATGGGCCTCCAATTGCAAATATCCTCCAGATCACCAGACTTAGGTATGAATTTGATATTTCCTTTATTAATTAAAGTGCCCAAACTTTTACTGTGAAAGGCCTCGAGGTAGACTTTGTGCAGGTCAGGACCAACATTATCCCAAAGGTTTTTGTAGAAATCACAGGGGAAGCCATCGCATCCTGGAGATTTATCATTGGCCATAGAAAAAGATGCTTCTCTAAGATCAGAGATGGTAAGAAATTTCTCACAAAAGGCACGTTGCTCGACCACTAGGCAGTTTGGAGTAACAGCAATACAAGCCTTCAGAGCCTCTTCCCGTGCAACAGTATTACCCTGCAAAGAAAACACTTGTTCATAATGCTAAAAAAAATCCTGAAGAATGGCAAAAATCTCAGTAAGGGTGTCAGATCCTTGCTTAATCTTTTGAATACCAACATTGGTATGATGGGTTTTGAGAGCATGAAAAAACTCCTTAGAGGTTTTATCGCCCACCTCCAACCAGTGGAGGCAAGCTTTGATTTGAGCTCCACGAGCAGCATAGGCATTTGCAATTTGTTTCTCATGACAGAGTTGGCCCAGCTTAAGCTAGAGAGTAGAATCAAAGGGATTCGACACAAGAAAATCGGTAGCATTGCAAAGAGCCTTAGTGTTAGCTTCATAAGCATGCTTCCTGTAACAAGATAACTGCCAGCCGTAAATGCGAAGGAATCTAGCAGTGTGGGTGATGGCATCATTCCACCATTGAATCCAACCAAGATGAGTGTGGGGCCGAGGCTCTAAATTACAGACTTGAAGAATGTGAGCAATAGTGGAGCTATGCATCAGCATTGACATGTTGAGATAAAACTGCGTTTGGGTAGCCCTTCTGGCAGAAGATAGCCATGTGATGGAGAAATAAATGGGGAAGTGATTTGACAGGGTTACATCTGTTAGAGGAATGACAGGTAGGCCTCGATCTTGAAAAAAATAGAAAAAAGATTGAGCCATTATCATAGCATGATCTAGCCTCTTAAATATACATTCAAAGCTAGCTCTGAAATTGGACCAAGTATGCCAAACCCCACCCTGTTGGCAGCGGTTAGCATTGGGATCAAAAAGGCCAAATTTATTATGCATGTGGTACCAAGCTTCTCTCTCCCCAGCTGTCCAATGAAAAGGCATAATTCCTTCCTTGTTAGAGGCCAGCTCAACCATATTAAAATCCCCACACATAACCCAAGTAGCAGGAGGCAGATTGTCTGCCAGCTAGTGCCAAAGTTGACATCTTTTGACAGCATCATTGGGGGCGTAAACATTAATGATACCAAAATAATGATTATGAAAACAAAGAAAAATCTAAGTGACACACTGCATCAAATCAGAATCATGAGCAATAACAGAAAAATAAAAGCAAGGTGACAGAATAGTAATGACACCACCTTTACCAGCTTCATCCTGAGAAGAAAAAACAATGTCATCCGGCCATATGACACGACACCCAGAGATCTTAACCTCCTGTAAACATAAAACGTCCAGACTGTGAATTCTACAATGGGTATCATGAACATAATACTTTTTGGAGAAGTCAGTTAGACCTCACACATTCTAGGAAAAAAAATTCATAAAATCTCTTGCATGGTTTTCTCATCCCCAAGAGAGGAGAAGCTATTTTGCAAGAAAGCTGGTACAGAGCCAAAGCTGGGGAGTAAATCTCCAGAAGAGGTAAACTGCCTTTTATCTAGCTTGTCTTTGTGTCCATCAGGACTGCGAGACCGATGCAAAGACCAGGAGGAAATTGAAGAATATGTTGGTGGCACGAGAACCACTCTTGGAGTGGAAGGCTTCGTGGCATAGATTTTCCCCTGAATAATAGGGTTTGAAACAAGCGGCAGTGGAAAATCATTGGAAGGAGGAGATTTTCCAACCAAAGGTTCTGGAGGTGACACAATAGTAGAAGTGGCTTGTGTCATCTTGGAGCTTGAGGCATTCCTGCCTTTTTGTGAGATTGTAGTCCATTCTTCTTTTTTTCCAGCTTCCATATTTTTGGTCGGTGCTTCCTTTGGTGGTGGCTTAACCTGAGGGGTAGAAAATGGGCAATCCTTAATCTTGTGTTCTGTCAATTGACACTGATAACAGGTGTTGGGCAGGTTCAAATAGAGCACTTTTTGATAAATTGTGAGAGAACCAACCTGGATTTCAATAGTGTCCTTGAGGTCCCTAGAAAGGTTGACCTCAACACAGACATGCTTCTAGGGGTGGGCATTAAAAAATTTGTCATGTTCCATGACAATGACCTTACCAAGGGTTTTAGCAATGGACTTAATGAACAACAAGCATGGCAAAGGGAGACCAAGAAACTCAACCCAAATAGGAACCCTAAGTTTCTTGTCATCCTAGACGGTGAAGTCTCAAGACCATCTCTAAAAAATAAGCAAGGAAGACCAAATAGTCTAGGGCCCACGGCTAAAAACCACTTCCGCCTAGGAAGGGTTAGCAAAATGGAAAAGATAAAAACCTTTGGTAAGGTTTTGCACACCGTCAAGGTGGACCCCATGAGGGGTCCAGCTCTTATTAACCCAATCTTTGAGGATACTTTCAGGAGGAGTACGACCCACAAAATATCCAACCAGAGTATGCTTTTCTAACTATTCACATGCAGAATCAAATTCTTGCAGATTAAGAACAATATCAGGGTTACCTCATGAAAGACCTTCAGGATGAACTTGCAAGGAAGTTTGTTTAGAGGAGGCACCATGGCTTTCCAAAGCTTCAACTCATGCACCAGCAACAACTGCTAGGCCGAAGTTGGCCGGAGCCATACTAAAAGCTAACCCTAATGCAAAAATCTTATAGTAAATGCAATATGATAGATGTAAAGCTTAGAGCAAAGACATAGACATGACATCGTATGCATGAAATCCTAGCAGAGAAAAAAACTCTCAAAATATACTATATCTAACTATTTTTGATACCTATCTCTAAGAGATTTCAGGAAGGTTCACGATGGATTTCTAGGAAAGTTTTATTTTGAACTGTCTGGCATAGGTAACAAAAGGATTTCTGAAGATGCCTAAGCTTTGGTCAAAGGTTATGGAAGTTTCTACATCCACTTCCCTCATTTTAGTTACATTAGGATTTGTGGTTTTGAAGAACCTATTTAGATCCCAAGGTTCTATTCATATTGCTTTGTAATAGCAAAGATCTATCAGCAGCTTTCAGTGATGGTGAAAAAGTTTCAACCAAAGGATAAATGGGAGGAGTTCTTTCCCATCAAATTAGGAATCATGCAATGTAGTTCAATTTCAGATGGAGTAAGCATTGGAAGTGATCTGTGGAGATTTAATTTTCAATATTACACTGAAAGGAAGGGTTATGACAATAAAGGCTTTGCCAAGAGTTTAAGTTCAAGAGCTCACCCATCTATCACGCATTTAGAATACTTTTGGGAGGATTTTCAAAATAAGAAGAGGTGATAAGAAGTGGGCACTCAAGGATGTTTATTTCTCAAATTGTGACCTTGCAAATAAAGGTAACGATTAACAGTTTAGAAGAAGACAGTTCTGACCTCTTTGAACTAGGATTCTCAGAACTAGATGAGATGGTGGTGGTAGAAGTAAATCAGGATAAGGAAGAGGAAGACAATATTCATCAAAGAACCAGGGGAGTTCTAAAACTCATAGAGAATTGGATCAAGAAAATAAAAATGATGAAGCTCCAAGGGCCCAATATTGTCAATAATAAAAATACCCCTTTTAGTTCACCACAAATTATTGATGAATCCTCTTGTACCATTGTTGATGTAGGTAAAGGTCAAAAATCATCAAGTCACAAGTCATCAGCTGCTTCATCTCTTGTTTGACCTCAACCTAGGTTCATGAGGTCACAAAGAAGATTCTAGATGAAGAATAATATGGATAGCAATGCATCAATACTTGTCTACCTTGAGAAAGAAAAGGGAGGAGAATTACATGCTCAAATCCTAGAAATTGAAGAAATGGACACAAATGTTTTTCAACTTGAGAACTTAAATATAGAGCCTTTGAACACCCCTATCAGAGGAGTGGAAGACAAATCTATACCAAGTTCAACTCCCAAGTGGTTAACCAGTGCTATCAACAAGAAGCATACTCTAGTTTCTATATCTCTTTTGATCAAAGATATGGTTGATAAATATACATATAAGACACCTAAGCCCAAAAAGGACAAAAGTAAGGCCAGACTAACAGCTGACATGAAGACTGGAATGTGGATGACTAAAATTGCAGCCTAAAAACCAAGAGAAGAAGACAAAGAGCCTCTTGTAGAGGATTTGGAATTCGTCACTAAGGTGCAGTTAGGTGCCATGGATCGAGAAGCCAACAATCATCTTTTGAAACTGTCTCCACAGGAAATACTCACCCAATCTATGAAGGATGGAAAGGAGAAAAATAATTTGAAATGGATTATTAGAGTATTGGTTGAGTTCATTGATACTTTTAATTGTTTTGGTCCACTCCCAATAGTTCAATCCGCACACAACTTTGACCCTGCATCTCCTGAAAATAGGAAATTTTAGAGCTAGA
The DNA here is from genome assembly GCA_018584345.1 of Thuja plicata. NCBI lineage: Eukaryota > Viridiplantae > Streptophyta > Pinopsida > Cupressales > Cupressaceae > Thuja > Thuja plicata. Next base: position 1,599,451 of record MU225677.1, on the reverse strand, counting down.
TCCAATGAGGAAAATCATTGGTAAATGCAGTAGATGATTGGAATGGTAATGCTATTAAATATTGATGTAAATACATCCAATATTCAAGGAATTTACACCTTGATACACAGGCTTTGATCGGGGAGATTCAAACCCAAAATTTGCACTAGGAGACAAAGGAGAATAAATGGGGAGTCATACTTAAGAAAATTATTGCAGTAGAAAAGTATGGAACCCACAAGTTTTTAACAGAACAATCACTCAAACTGGTGCCAAATGAATCATAACTCTTTATTATGAAAAAGACAGTTCAATGGAGAATTTTTGTCCTCGAGACCGTGATAGCTAATATGAAAGGCTAGGAGTGTGATCTCGGTGACATATAGGAAAATCTGGAAAGTGGATACAAGGTAGTGAACCTGTCTTTCGATTGGAAACCAAGAATTTTTAGGATGGAAATAGAAGAAGTCATCAAAACATTCAAGATAAACATGGATTCATAGAAAAAATAAAAAAAGGATTTCACTACAGCAGACATAATGCGGTTGGCTCAAGTTGAATCAATGTTATACCTAAGCTCAGATGAAATGCCTATGTATACTAAGAAGGTATTGAAGCTAAAGTGGGAGAAGGAAGCTATCATAACCAAGATCCTCATCTTTAAGAATCCAAACAAAAACATGGTATAGGAACTGATAACTGGTCATGCCACTTGGAAATGCACCCATGAACTTGATGAGGAGGATGACATGTAACATTCTGGTGGAGCTGATTATCTTCTTTTAAAGTTATTTTATGTTTTAAACTTGCTAAAGGACGCATGTCCTAAAACTCTATTAAACTTAATTAACTGTTTAAGTGAGGTCGGGTTTTCAAGGAGACCTCCCTTGTTTTTTGGTTGGACATCTATTTAGTAGCATAGAAAAACATTTAGAAGGGTTTGAAATTTTTTAGAGATAGAGATATTTATTTTTGGTTGGTAGTTGTTTTCTGGAAAGAGAATTTTTGATGATACAGTTTTGAAAGCAAGAAAATTGGAAATCTTGATGTCTTTGTTGCATTAATAAGATATAGCATTTCAAAGTTTAAATCTTTGTGTTTAAATTTCATGGGATGGTATTTATTTGAGAATACCAATTCATTTAAAACATAGTATTATATTTTTCTCAAGCTGAATCTATGCCTTTAGAGATCATCTTTCCTTTAGTATTTGATGCTCTGTGTTAAGATTAATTAATAGAAACTTTTCTTTCTATTGTTCTATCTTTGAAATTGAAGTTGGAGTTTTAATAAAGAAATTTCTTCTTTGCTGATTGCTATCATTTTTCTAAATGGTTGATGATATAAGGAAACTTTGAGTTCCTATCTTTGATAATTGGTAATGACTCTATATGTGTCTCTCATCCAAGCATGAATAGGCAGCCTTAAGTGATTTCTAGTTAAAAGTACAAGTTGTGTAATGAAATGGATCATTCATTGAGTATATGTTGAAAGGAGTTGTACCTTGTAAAATAACTCATAGGGAAGTAATAACTTTACACTTACACAACTATTGTGTGAAGAAATTGTCTTCTAAGAGGGTAACAGAGTGGTTTATTAAATTAAAGAAAGAAGGAAAAATCTCTTCGCCAACAATATATATACACACACACACACATTCAATATTCCTCATTCTATAAATATTAAAAAAAATTATTATAAAGCATGTTGGGAACATTTTTTATTTAAACCATTTTTTTGAAAACAAAAAAATATATTAATCAAAGAAAAGGGAGGGGGAGGACCGAAAACCTACACCCCCACTTTGGGTCCTGGGAGGCCGTGACTATAAATGGTTGTTCATCCGCACCCATGGCCAAATCCAAAGCATGGTGGCCCGACCGCCATGATGGCTGAAGCCACAGTGGGGATCCTGTTCGCCACTGTGACCACTCTTCCTTGCCATTCATCTCTCCAAACACCATTGCCACTATAGCCCGCCACAACAACCTCCTCTACACTTGAAAATCGTAGTCACAAAAAAATATAACAAAAACTGCGGCCTGATAAATATAAAATCCTCACTCGTCAAGTTGAAATCATCATTTTTTCTTTTATATATATATATATAGATATATATATATATAGAGAGAGAGAGAGAGAGAGTTCAAACTTTCCATGGAAGACTATGTTATGTGTATTTTCTTAAAGCAATGTAAATTCTTTTAGTTTGTTAGCTTGTAATGTTGTATGCATTTGTTTTTGTGAGTTCTTATTTCTTCTTTCTTTTGAATATATGCTTTTTTTGGGCATGCAAGGCTATACTCACCCTTGGGAGGGAAGAGAGCCTTGAGGATGAAGGAATTTTTGGAATACCCAAATGGTCTAGAGTCTCTCCTGATGGAGGGGAGGGATATGGCATGGAGTACGGGCTCCATGTTGCCATTATTTTGTTTTACAATTTTGGGGACCATTGGGGGATAAATTCATATAAGTGAAATGAGAAGATTGAGATGTGTTTATGAACCTTATAAAGGCATTACTATGTTATTTATTTTTATGGATTCTCATATTTGGGTTCATTTTCCACCTTCACCCCTTTTCATGGTTCTAAGGTCATCCATTGTGAATACCAAGGGTTTTGGGAGGTCAATGTTTTGTTATGGTTGTAGATATGTGTTTTGAAATGGTTGTTTCCTATCTATTCTTTCTTCCCCAAGCTCGGGGGTGGCCTTGTAAATGCCTAGGTTGGGTGGTGAGTCTCCATGGTCAACCCTTTGTATAATTCTAGGTTTTCTTTTATTTGAACTCTTGAACAAATAAAGAGAAAGCTTGGATAGAAAACATCATGTGTTGAAAACACTATTGTCTAATGTGAATGCGTGTATGGCTAAGTCCATGTATTCAAGCCATTGTAGTAAAAAGGAAGTATTAAATGACTATTTTTGTATAGTGAAGTTTCTATTTATAAATGTAATATTCGAGCTTATTGCAAGTTATACTAAAAGAAAAATTTCATCTTCTCAATGAAAAGGAATTTTTTTTGTTTTAGTTGCTTGAAATAAAAGGAAAATAAATTCCATTTAGCTTTTATTATGAAGGTTTGTATTGGCATTTTGGAGAAAATATAAGTAATTTTACTACATGTATTTGCAAGAAATAGAAAGGAAATCTTAATGTTTTCTAAGAAAAGAGTTGCTCGATATTTAATTCATAGTTGATCTAAAAATTAAAAATAAAAGAGATATTTTTTTTCTGAATTTTATATCAGTAAATGATAGTTCTTTTTATGCATCTAGTTTATTAAATAGAAAAGAAATTTTAAATGCATTTGAGAGCCTAGTTACTGATTATTTATTTCTTAGTTGATTTTCAAAGGAAAAGTGATTCATTTTAAATTTTGTTATTTTGGACAGAAAATAGATATTAAAAAATATACACATATAGATATTTTATGTGCACATACACTTAATGCTTGCAATATTTTACATTCTAAACATGCATATATATATTAGAGATCAAATAAAAATGACATTCTGATATTTAATGTCTCACTAAAATGTTCTATTATAAAAGTATACACTTGAAGGAAAATTTAAATACACACATTCAATATTCATCATTCTATAAATATAACAGAAAATTATTATAGTCCATGCTGGAAAAAATTTTATTTAAAAAAATTTTTGACAACAAAAAATATATTAATAAGAGAAAAGGGAGCGCGAGTCCCGAAAACCTATCCCCCCCACTTCAGCTCATGGGAGGATGCGGCTGTGAATGGTTATTCGGCTGCACCCATGGCAAAAGCCACAGTGTGGCAGCCCGACCGCCATGATGGACAAAGCCACAATAGGGAGCTTGGCCGCCACTACGGCTAAGGCTATCGGAGGCAGCCTAACCACTCTTCCTGTCCATTCCTCTCTCCAAACACTATTGCCACTACGGCCTGCCACAAAAACCTCTCCACCACATTTTAAAACCCCTCTCCCAAAAAAATATATAACAAAAATCGATGCCTGAGAAATATAAAATTGTCTCTTGTCAAGTTGAAACCATCATTTTTGCATATATATATATATACAGGTTGGTTCTCATTTTCCATGGAAGGCTATGCTATATATATTTTCTTCTAGCAATGTAAATTCTTTTAGTCTGTTATCTTGTGATGTTGTATGCATTTGTTTTTGTCAGTTCTTGTTTCTTCTTGATTTTGAATGTATGCTTGTTTTGGGTGTGAAAATATATACTCACCCTTGGGAGGGAAGAGATCCTTGAGGGTGAAGGAATTTTTGGAATGTCCAAATGGTGTAGAGTCTCTCCTCATGGAGGAGAGAGATATGGCATGGAGTATGGGCTCCATGTTGTCATTACTTTGTTCTACACTTTTGGGGACCACAAGGGGAGAAATTCATGTATGTGAAATTAGAAGATTGAGATGTGTTTAGGAGCCTTGTGAAGGCATTACTATGTTAAGTATTTTTATGGCTTCTCCTATTTGGGTTCATTTTCCACCTTCACCCCTTTTCATGGGTCCAAGGTGATTCATTGTGACTGCGAAGGGTTTTGGGAGTTACTTGTTTTGTTATGTTTATAGATATGTGTTTTGAAATGGTTGTTTCCCATCCATTCTTTGTTCCCCAAGCTCAGGGGTGGCCTTGTAAAGGCCTAGGTTGGGAGGTGAGTCTCCTTGGTCAACCCTTTGTGTAATTGCAAGTTTTGTTTTCCTTGAACTCTTGAACAAAGAAATAGAAAGCTTGGAAAGAAAATATTATGTGTTGAAAACATTATTGTGTAATGTGAATGCTTGTATGGCTAAGTCCATGTATTCAAGCCATTGTAGTAAATATGAAGTATTATATGACTATTTTTTTATAGTGAGGTCTCAAGTTGTAAATGTAATATTTGAGCTTATTGCAAGTTATAGTAAAAGGAAAATTTCATCTTCTCAATGAAAAGGAAAAATGTTGTTTTAGTTGCTTGAAATAAAAGGAAAACAACTTCCATTTAGCTTTTATTGTGAACATTTGTATTGGCATTTTGGAGAAAAGAAAAGTAATGTTACTACATGTATTTGAAAGAAATAGAAAGGAAATCTTAATGTTTTCTAAGAAAAGAGTTGCATGATATTTAATTCATAGTTGATTTTTTATTTTTAAAAGAGATAAAAAAAAAAAATTTCTGATTTTTATATCAGCAAATGATAGTTCCTTTTATGCATCAGGTTTATTAAGTAAAAAATGAATTCTAAATGCATTTGAGAGCCTAGTTACTGGTTATTTATTTCTTAGTTGATTTTCAAAGGAAAAATGATTCATTTTAAATTTTGTTATTTTGGACAGCAAATAGATATGAAAATATACACATATAGATATTTTATGTACACATACACTTAATGATTGCAGTATTTTACATTGTAAACATGCATATATATTAGAGATCAAACCAAAATTACATTCTGATATTGAATGTCTCCCTAAAATGTTCTATTATAAAAGTATAAACTTGAAGGAAACTTTATATACACACATTCAATATTCCTCATTCTATAAATATATTAGAAAATTATTATAGACCATGCTGGAAACATTTTTATTTAAAAAAAAAATTTGAGAACAAAAAAATATATTTATCAAAGAAAAGGGAGGAGGAGGGCCGAATACCTATCCCCCCCACTTTGGGTCATGCAAGACCACGACCATGAATGGTTGTTTGGTTGCACCTGCGGCCAAGCCATAGTGTAGCGGCCTAGCCTCTATGATGGTTGAAGCCACAATGGGGAGCCTAACAACCACTGTGGCTAAGGCTTTCTAAGGCAGCCCAGCCACTCTTCTTGTCCATTCCTCTCTCCAAACACTGCCACCACTACAGCCCGCCACAACAACCTCTACGCCAAACTTTAAAACTGTAGTCCCAAAAAATAGATAACAAAAACTGAGGCCTGAGAAATATAAAATCGTTGCTTGTCAAGTTGAAATCATTATTTTTTCTTTAATACACACACACACACACACACACACACACACACACACATGTTGGTTCTCATTTTCCATGGAAGACAATGTTATGTGTATTTTCTTGAAGCAATGTAAATTCTTTTAGCTTGTTAGCTTGAGATGTTGTATGCATTTGTTTTTTTGAGTTCCTCTTTCTTCTTTCTTTTGAATGTATGCTTGTTTTGTGTGTGCAAAGATATACTCACCCTTGGGAGGGAAGAGAGCATTGAGGGTGAAGGAATTTTTGAAACGCCCAAATGGTGTAGAGTCTACCAAGGGTTTTGAGAGTTCAATGTTTTTTTATAGTTGTAGATATGTGTTCTTTGTGCCCCAATCTCGGGGGTGGCCTTGTAAAGGCCTGGGTTGGGAGGTGAGTCTCCATGGTCAACCCTTTGTATAATTGAAGGTTTTGTTTTCTTTGAACTCTTGAACAAAGAAAGAGAAAGCTTGGAAAGAAAAGGTTATGTGTTGAAAATATTATTGTGTAATGTGAATGATTGTATGTCTAAGTCCATGTATTCAAGCCATTGTAGTAAATAGGAATTATTATATGGCTATTGTTGTATACTGAAGTTTCACGTTGTAAATGTAATAATCGAGCTTATTGCAAGTTATAGTAAAAGTAAAATTTCATCTTCTAAACGAAAAGGAAAAATGTTGTTTTAGTTGCTTGAAATAAAAGGAAAATAATTTTCATTTAGCTTATATTGCGAAAGTTTGTATTGGCATTTTGGAGAAAAGAAAAAGTAATGTTACTACATGTATTTGAAAGAAATAGAAAGGAAATCTTAATGTTTTCTCAAAAAAGATTTGTTGGATATTTAATTCATAGTTGATTTAAAAAAAAGTCATATTATTTTCCTAATTTTTATATAAGCTAATGATTGTTCCTTTTATGAATCTAGTTTATTAAGTAGAAAAGAAATTCTAAATGCATTTGAGATCTTAGTTACTGGTTATATATTTCTTAGTTGATTTTCAAAGGAAAAATAATTCGTTTTAAATTCTGTTATTTTGGACGGCAAATAGGTATAAAAAACTATACACATCTAGATATTTTATGTGCACATACACTTAATACCTGGAATATTTTACATTGTAAACATGCATGGATATTAGAATCAAATCAAAATTACATTATGATATTTGATGTCTCACTAAAATGTTCTAATATAAAAGTATAAACTTGAAGGAAACTTTATATATATATATATATATATATATATATATATATATATATATATTCAATATTTAATGTTGTTATTTTTTTTTAAACTAACCTAAAAGTATAATATAAAAGAAAATTATTATAAATCATGCTAGAAACATTTTTTTTGAAAATAAAAAATATACCAATGAAAGAAAAGGAGGGTTAGGACCAAAAACCTGTTGGCAAGTTGACTTCTTGAGGATGCATGACTCATTTTGTGTTGTCATCATGGCAACAAAGTCATACTAAGTTTCTGTCAAATATAACTCAGAAGGAAAAATGACTACGTATGGAAACATGGCATACAGAGATACTCAGTGATCAGCACATCAGTGCACATGCGAGAGATCAAGTCAGCATATGCATGTTTAGATATATGTTCTATGACATGTGTAAATACTACATCCAGACACACATTGTATGAAAAAATAGTACGGAGAAGTTACAGACAGATTAGTAGACCAGCAGTCCAGAAGACAGAGCATGGAAGCCGACTAGTGTTTTGATCAACGTGAATTATTTTGTTATGTAATGGCTAAGTGCCTTTGATTATATATTTTTAATAATGTAATTAGCATTGTTGTAAACATGCTTGACCTAACTTGTTCGGAAGCATTGTGTGTTTTTCTTTAAGGGCCGACTTGAGTCTTGTTTTGGGTCGCGCCTATTCAGATATGAACATATAAGTTTGTAATGTAAATTTATGTTACAAGTGTCAATTATTATGTAAGAGGAAGATATAGAAGAAAAGTATGATGAATTCAGTATATGATACAACTCTTTAAGAGAGTAAGAGCATTTGCGCATACACGAAACTGATCAGACAATAGTATCATCACAACAATTCACTTTTGATATAGTGTATATCAACTTTTAGAAGGTTGTAGCCTTCATCCTATTAGGCAATGACCATATACCTTTAACAGGGTTTTGTAAAAGACTCCTAACAGGGTTATACCTTTAACTAGGTCATTGTACTCATATTGTAAAGACTGCTTCTAACAGGGCAAAGGAACTTTAACAGGTTCATTATACTAGTACAATATTTGTGGGTACTAATTCCCACTGGGGTTTTCCTATAATCAAGGTTTTCCCGTAATCATATAATGTGTTATGAGTTCTTACGTCAAGCTTCATTCAATGTATGTTTGATTTATGTTTAATTTGCTGAAAAAAATTATTAGACAAACACTGATTCACTCCCCCCCCTCTCAATATTTCTAACAATTGGTATTAGAGCTCTGGTCCTTCAAAAGAAATTTTAACCACTTGAGGAGATCATGGACTCAGCAGAAGAAAAACATTTGAAAAAGAATCTTGAAGCAGCTCTTGAATATCTTGATAGATCTGAAAAAGAAAATGAAGAACTTAGCCTGAAAGTTGATGCCTCACAAATGCTTATCAAGAAATTAAGAAAAGATTTGAAATATTGTTCTACAAGTGATTTAGGGAAAATGATCAAAAATCTCAATGAAGAGAATATGTCTCTGAAAGATAAAATTGAAAATATAGATGAACAACTAATAGATAGTCAAATTGCTATTGAAGAAAAGATCAAAGAAAACAAACAACTAGATGATGAACTCTTGAAAGAAAACATGAAAGTCCTAGAATTTGAAAACATAAAGAAGAAGTTGGAATCTGAATTAACAAAATCAAAGGATAAGATTGATAAACTCCACACAAGTTTTGATTGACTTCAATCTTAGTTCAATGCACAAAAGAAAAAAGGTGACACTACTAGTCTTGGATATAGTGTAGCACAAATTGAAATCAACTCATTGCAAGAAAGAAAGCTCATGAAGCTTCTTCAGAAGCAAAGAAAGTTGAAAATGTTACAGAGATTAAAACAAATCCACCTCAAGGGGAAATCAAGAAAGTTAATAGAACTTGTTATGCATGTAAAAAACATGGTCATTTGGCAAGAGATTGCAAAGAGGTAAGACCTCTCAATGGTTACTGTTTCTCCTGTAATAAATTTGGTCACAGGGCTATACATTGCAGAACAAATCAAAGAAATCAATCATAGCAGAATCAAATAAGAATGAATCAAAACAATTAGAGAAATCAACTTCAAATAAATTTGTAGACCACTACATGTCAGATATGTAACTACAATGGACACACATCAAAGCAATGCAACATTATGAACAAGAACATCAGAACTCCTATCATTTGTCACACATGTGGAAAGGCTGGACACATCTCAAGGTTTTGTAGATCCAAAACTCAAGAGCAAGAGGATCCTAAGAAATCACTATTTGAAGTAGAAGGAGAAGTCAAGTTTGTTCAAGAAAAAGAAGATTCAAGAAAAATTTGGGTTGAAGTAAAGAAGGACAATGATGTTGACAAAGTAGTTGATGCATCCACAATGGGCACACCCTCTACTTCTGCTTGAATAGACCTTCTTGGTCTTAGGGGGAGCTATTCTAGATCAGGACCCCTACATGGCTGGTATACTCACCTCTGAGTATGTGCCTATGGATTCATGGTTATAAGTACATAATATTGTAGTATGCATACACGCATTGTCTCAAATTCTTCAGAATCAAATTTGCAAATTATCTGAGTAATTTGTGTATGGTTACAAATATTAAATGCAGTAGCTTTTATAAAAGCATGTAAATGTTTTATCTTCTTCACACTTGCATTCGAGATTATAGAATTTGGAGAGCACTGGAGAAACGAGCATCAAAGCACGGAAGCATAACAGATTTGGCAATTAAAGCATGGTTAAGAATTTTGGAATGGAACCCTAGCAGTCGCGCCGTTTCAAAATTTTGTGAAACCCTACTTAAGCAAGTTCCAAGTAATTATGACAAATCTAGTAGTATTTTATATTGTAGAGAGGAAGAGATTTGTATTCAAGAAACATCCATTCAAATTGATACTAGATGATGTGGAAGGAGCTTTCTCCAAAACCCCGCTAGGTGTTGTTCACGTAGAATATATTTGTGCATACATTTACTATAAGAAAGAAATAGTAGGAGATATCAGCATAGCCACTCATATGGGATCTATGATGAAACCTGACTATACATTCAAGGATGAGTTTGTGCACTTGATTGATAACCCTATCTTTGAATACTCTAATGCACATGAGTTTGATGAGACAGAATGGGTGAAGATTTTGCTAAGAAAAATACATGATGATCTTTACTAGATTGGTGAGGTTTTTGTGCACATCACTATAGACCTAATCCATGAATTAACCAGACTTCCCAAAACTAGACCAGTTCTTCCTACTGGCAAGAATGTCAAGAAGGAAGTGGAACAAGTTTGCCTATCTAGAAGTGACAAGTGCGGGATGATAGTTGACCCTATCAAGGAAGATGACATAAAAATTCTAACAATGATACTTGGGTATAAGTTTTAGAAAGCAAGCAGGTTAAATAGTTTCTCTGCAGCAACAATCCTAATAGCTATCAGAATGGTGAAGGATAACACTCAATACAACCTATGTGAGATCTTGTGTGCTCAATTGATTGACAACATTTGAATCATCAAGCATGACAGGAGAAAGACATTCAGGTTTGGATCTTTGATCATCTACTTGTATTTCCATATTGTTGGAAAGGTTGCAAACCTTTACCTAGACAGGAGAAAACCCACAATGTCTCATATTTCACTTAAGGCCACTTTAGAGAGTAGTGTAAGGGATGCCATGGATATGGATATCAAGACATTTAGGAACAAGATGCAGGAAAAGGTTCAGGTTATCTGAGAAGATAGTTGATAAATACAAGGATACCATATGTTTCATGGTGGAAATAGATTTCACTTGCATGGAGGTAGTTGAACCTAGAACCAAATGGATTCATCCTCTTGGTTATGAAGTGGAAGAACATGTGTTAGAAGGATATGCACAAGTTCTATTTTCTGCACCCAAAGATCCTAATGAGCCAAGGTGGGGCACTTACAGAGAGAAGACTAATGAAGTGGATACCATCTTACATAGTGCTAATAAGAAAAGGAAGGCATATAGAAATACATCTAGCATTTTAAAAGTTCATGGAGTTACTCAAGAAGATCTTGACAAAGCTAGAGATGCCAAGATAGCCAAAGAACTTGAGAAGGATGAAGAGATGCAGAAGAAGAAGAAAGTAGAGAGCACCTCTGTGCCCTCTACCACCATTGACTTAGACTCATCTCCACCTTCTATACCAAGCAAGAAGACTAGAGGAAGAAAATAGGCACCCACAAATCACCCATCCTTAAGGAACACTCAGAGCAAAGCAAGGAATACTCAAGCTCCTCCTGAGGTAGGATTTAGACCTACTCTAAATTTTTTGAAGAACATGATTGTAAATGAAGGGAGATTAGATACACTTTCTAAATTCTATGACAAGTATCAAGAAATGGATAAGACTGAGATACATTCTATGATCATATCTCATATGATCAAGTTTGAGAAGTTTGTTCTTGAACTCAAAATAGTGATACCAGATAAGTTATGGAACATAATGGAGATCATGAAAAGACATGCAATAGAGGAATACACGAGGATTAGAGAAGAAACATTGGATACTCTTCTCCCTATATGCTCACATGATGAGAAGGCTATTCTATTAGATCTGGTGAAGCCTCATCTCAAAACAAAGACAAGGACTTTACAGATTATGAACAAAGAGTATGAGGAGATAGGTAAAGAGACTGAAAAGGCATTTGCACAAGTATTTATGGATAGACACATGTATCCATCAATTAATTCTACTAAAAAAGTAACTCCAGCTCCTCCCAAATAGGTTATAGAACCAGTGATTCAGAAATCACCTACAACAGGTCCACAGGTTTTAGCGCCCATAGTGACAATAACTTCTGATACAGAAAAAGAATCAGAAGATACTATAGTGGTTGATAATATCAAGATATCCATGACAGCTTCTAAAAAATACATGGACAAAGTTGATAAAACATTTGTAAGCAGTGAAGAATTGTGCACTGATGATACATCTGCACAACAAGATGAAGTTCCCTCCAATGATCCAATTGACTTGAATGAAGAAAGGGGTGATGAGACACCAATAAAAGAGATACTAGTAAAGAGTGAAGGCATGGATACCAGTCAGAATATATATTCTCACCATCCACTCAACCATCTACCTCATTTTTGTCAAGGTTAACTTTTGATTTAGCAAGTCTGGACACTTGGGGAGAAGAAGACCTGATCAAGATCAACATTCTTGCTATGGAAAAAGAAAAAGAGAAACAAGTGATGAGGAACCCTCTCTTTTTGGAATCAGTGAACATATTAAATGACTTAGTGCCTGCAGACAAGAAAGTAGCAAAATTTTAATCAGTTGAAGATGTGGATAGCATTCTAAAAAACTTCAAATCACATTTTACAAGCCTAGTAGACTCAGCTACTAAAATTGTAGAAGATGAATACAAAAAGGAGAGACTGAATGAATTGGTAAAGAACTTTACCCTGGACTTAAAATCTTTAAAGATTGGGCAATCCATATTAAAAGAATTGGCAGCTAAGGGAAAGAAGGTCATAGCAAACTGCATGGACAGAGTTAAGTTCACCTCTGAGAACATTAAAAAGATATAAGAGGTAGAAATCATGGTGGTCAACATTAGAAAATTAGTTGAGACTTCCACGCAAGATATGAACATCTGTAACAATGTCTATCAAGGAAAGTTGCACAAGATTGAGAAGGCTAAGTTGGAAATCAGCAAGATAAGAGTCCAATAAACTCAATTGAGAAATGTACTTGTGCCATCTCTAGCAGTCCTAAATGAGAATATCAAATAGATTGATGCCACCATTGCGACATATGATCAAGTTCCTTGCATGGATTTGATGAAAATGGATAAACTGACATATGCCCTATGCGTGCATCTTCAGACAGTAGATGTAATGAAAGTATTCTGGCAGAAAGAGATCCAATCTCTTCATATTGTGTACCCTGAAGTTTACATGGAGTAAGTATATAGAAGACTTACAAGTTTTTGCACACCTTTGTCATTAATGTCAAAGGGGGAGTAATATAGAATGTGTATATATGAGAAGCAGTATATGTATATATCAATAAGATGTTATGATATACAATTATTTTTTATGTTAAGTCATTTTGAGAAAC